>OX578140.1:121809484-121946984 GCA_951213105.1 Amaurobius ferox
AGATGAGCGCCCCCTCTACATGTCGCTCACGAGCCGCCACTGATTTTCGGTCTAGTAGACATGTTAACCCTGAGTCTCATACTGAAAAGTAGCCCAGGATTCAAGCCAACTTCATGCCTTATGGGGAATGTCTGAGAAATATTACGCCAATATCGAAGCCTTCCTTCGAGGTTAACTCATGGAAAGTTAATTTAAAATGCCAATTTGAGTTGGAATTCCTAATTTTCATGTATCGTATATTAGAGCTCGATATGAGCCTTGATAGTCACTTTTGATAATTTCTTAAAAGCATTTCGACAAAATGTTATTAGAAAAATACCATATAATGAAGGAATTTCGAAACGCCGTTGATTTCGTTATAGTTAGCTCATGGGTTTTTCAATTATTCTGCAACATATATTTTGCCTTGCTTTTTATCATTCCAATAACTTCTAACTCCTCACATGCATCCAGCTCCAATTTAAAATATCTCACTAAGGGTAGCTTTTAAGATTCACTAGGATTCACTAAGGAAATTCACTAAGGATATCTACTTCTGATTCTGAAGATATCACTTTCGATGGAAAATTTATGTTTTACTTTAAATCTTGAATTCACTTTAAATTTTGAAGGTGCAGATTATATGCTGACGCAGATCAGGCGCGGCATTTTTTCCAAGAGGAAGACACAATAATTGTACAAATGTAAAATATAAATAATTAAACAAATCGTCAATTAAACGAAATAAAGAGTTAAAAATTTTGCAGAACGAGCAATTATATGTTTAGTCGTTTCGTTCTACGTACTTATATGAAACATGTTTTTCTGCAAAGCTGTAAGTAAAACGCTGTATCTTTTCCTGTGTTCCGTAAAATGTTGTATCTTTTTTGGTATTCATTTCCTTAGGCAGCGTTTTTCAAAATGCGTTTCAAGGAACCTTTGTTGTTCAGTGATGGTATTCCAGTGGTTTCGCGGCGCGATAGTTTTGTGTAAATTTTCTGGAAAGAACAAAGCGTAAAGTTTAAAATATTAATATAAAAGAATTCAACCATTTTTCAGAAGATATTAACAAAAAGATCGATATATTGTTGGACTTGATCAAACTTAGAGCTGGAGAATATCAGATAATATTAGACCCCAGGAAAAATATTTAAAAAACTAAAGAATATTTTATCACCACTTTTTTAATTCCATACTTTACAATATTGAAAAGCAACTACCTATACCAAACCTGGAGATCAAGTTGAATTATCGTTTTGTCCGAACCAATGGAAGGAATTTTTTAACTACGACAAAATAAGTAAAGATGTTGCTTCATATAAAACGGAAACCTGTAATTGTCAAGAGAATATCCATAAAGTTCCCATCCACAAGCATATAGTTACCAGGGATTTGGATATTATCAAAGATAAAAAACTAAAACATATATTTCAACTCGGTACCAAATTTCGAACACAAGAAATTAAAAATGTGTTTAGCGATTTTTATAGTGATCTAGAAGATTTCACTTACAGAATGGCGGTAAAATACAGTTTACCCGTCATGTCTTTTAATGAATGGAAATATCATCTTTTCAATGAATTCCGCCATTACTATCAAAAGCAAAATCATAACTTCAGGAAATCTACAGTTCCATCATCAATTAAACAATATAAAGAAGACTGTGTTATAACGTATACAGATAAAATTGTATCCAATTATGCTATCACATGTAAAATTTTATGTACGCACATTAAGTCAATGTTATTAAGATTGCACATTGTATGCACTTCTGCCAAGTAACGAAATGGTTTTGACTAAGAGAATAAAGGCACTTTACAAGCGTATAGGCGTGGATTTAAAAACTGTTAAATTCCCATACCTCGTTCTTATTTCCAAATTACACAAGAATCCTGTGAAATTCCGAACAGTTACGGTAGGATGTGGATCATACTTAGCACATGCAAATCTGAAACTCTTGGATATACTTAAACATGTTATGATAGATATAAAAAAACAAAGTACCATTATGATAAAAAACGGACAAGAAGCAATAAACAGGCTTAAATTTTGTTACAAGGATATATGCTTTAAAAGCTATGATTTTCGTGATTTATTTAATAATATAGACTTAACACAGATGCATTTGATTTTAAAGGAATTACATGAAGAATACGGCTTGAAACAATTCATTACCTATCGAAGATATTTGGACCTTGTGGAATTGGTTTTAAAAGAAAATATGTTACATGACGGAAATATTTTTTACAGACAAATTAGAGGTATACCCATGGGAGGATGCTGTTCGTCTATGCTCGCGGATATATATTTATCAAAATACGAAATGGGAACCCATATTTTATCAGAAATGCCTTACTTCCGTTATGTTGACGATGTGCTTTTGGGGTATTTTGAGCACACCCCAAACTTTGATTTCAAGTTTTATCCAAGTGAATTAGAATTAAACGAAAATCAAGTAAAAGAAGACGGAACGGTGGATTTTTTGGATTTATCAATCAAAAAACATCGGCAATATGGGATATACACGACTCTACATGACAAACGAGATTCATACAAGATCAAGATCAACCATATAATTGATTAGAATTCTAATCTCACAAAGAATGTTTTCAGAAATATCATTATCGGACATTTCAAAAGAAACCTTATATATAATACATTCAAGAAGGACTGCATAAATAACAGCCAAAAAATAGTAAAGGAAGCCATAAAAAAACATTATCCATTATACTTCTTAAAACATTATTATAATTCCTTTTTCAAAGAAGACAAAGACATTGATTTATTAAATTGAGATTTTGAGGGTATTTAAACGCATCTGCGATACTGTTATAAAGATATCTCAACACGCATGCGCGAATTGACTTACTAATACTGTGGAATCTGGGAACAGTAATCTATGGCGTCTTTTATCCATTCCAGGTCTCCTTTTTGATTTTGTGACTGTCGAAGTGCTTTTGTCTTTCACATATGGAGGACGTACGATTGTATTACATAGGTACCGTGAGCGTTGCCCGGGCTGTAAAAGCTGCTTTAAACGAGAAAGGGGTGTCGCAATCCACCCCTACCATTTTATGAAAGACATATGGTCACTCGCGTTCTATACTTTCCATTTATATATATCTTTGTATTCTACTTCGGAACTAAAACAGCATTGCGCCTCTTCCTTGGTAGCGAAATGGTTTTTGGTATAACTCAGCAAATGTGGAACCTTTCCTATTGAAATCCACTCATTGGTATTTATGTATATATATATATATATATCATATATATATATATATATATATCATATATAACGTAGAGTGGATTTCGATTAATTTGCCACCACACTAAACAATTCCGACATAAACAAAACAGTTCACAACGATGGATTAGGCGCGAAGCAGCTCACAGATCCGAAGTAGATCACAAGGAAAAAGTATTGCATTGGTGCCGTGAGCGTTTGCCCGGGCGGTAAAAGCTGTTTTAAGCGGGAAAGAGGAGTCGCAATCCTCCTCTACCATTTTCTACAAGACATATGGTCATCCCCGTTATTTAGATTCCTTATATATATATAAACATCGACCTCGGCTTTTATTCGTTAAATATATTGATCTTAGACTTATAAATTACAAAGTTGCGTAAGAAAAGGTACAGGATTTTATGAAATCTATTAAAATTTTCAAGGGAATTAAATTTTAAGAAATACAAAGTTTAAATTTTTATACGGCCGCTGTACAAAAACATTTTGAATGAGTAATATGTGCCCCATACGCTATAATAAGGTGATATATAAAATTTCAGCATTTAATCATAAAATGTCCCAGAGATATGAAAAGACAAAGTATCTTTTCTCATGAATGGAACGAGCTAGATCCACGAGAATATCATCATCCAATATATCGCATGATATTACTTATGAAAAGTGAACATGTTTCTCAACAGTTAATATATGTTTTTTAATTTAGTGAATTTTTTGATAAATTACGTAAAAATGTGCAATATCTCGAGAACGGTTCATGCTAGCGTTTTAAAGTTTATGTCAATCGTTTTCTAAGAAAAAATTACATTAGAAATGTTTATTTGCGTAACTTTATTAAAGGTTTTGATTTTTCGACGATTTTTTTTAAATTTCATTCGAAAATTTAGAGGGGTTCGAACATTCGATTGCGTATAAAAACAATAAGCTTCCAGTGTTTACGGATTGTGATTTTTGTACCAAATTTGGTTCGAATCGGTCCATTTGTTCGTCAGTTATCGTCTCCACAGGCTCACTGGCACACACACACACACACACACACACACACACGCGGACACACACAGACATCACCTCAAAAACGTTTGATTCGTGATCAGGTATGCTTGAAACGTGCTCTCCCGTCGAAAAGTCGAATTCGAATTTTCGACCCCATCACAATACTTTTCTTATACATTATGTATATAAGGAAAGTAATAAATAGACATCATCTAGAAAACATATCGCCTCACACAATTTCCGTGAGAGTGTCGCATAGGGCCAAATTCCGTCATAATTTGGCCAAAATTTTGAAAAAGACCTTAGTATTTTTTATACAAATTCTGAATTTTTACTTCCTCATACTATGTTTTCCCGAAAATTTTTGAATTCGAGATGTGGATGTCCATATAGAAGTGCCCGTCCATAAGAAGAGGTGATGGAACCGGGGTGCTGCTTCTAAAATTTTCGTTTTCATCTATCTTAGCGAGTTTTGGTCCGATTTTAAAGCAATTTTCACGTTGGACTGTAAAGCACCCACTCGACCTGCTCACGCTAAATTTGAACCATATTTTGTTGCTTTGAGACAGTCGCGACCGCGCAGCGATAGCAGAATTTGATAAAAACTGATTGCTATAAATACTGGTTGCTATATATAGGGGCAAATCCCTCAAGTTTCTATTAAAATACTACTCTTTTATGCAAATTCACGTATAAAAGTACTATTTTTTTATATTTTAACCATTAAATTTTTTTATTAATTTTTTACTGACTTGTTCGAAGAATAAATCATCTTATTATTACCTTTACACTGAAGTATGAACGGTTTCATAATGCACCTAACTACCAATTAACGCAGGACGATTTTGCAACTTGTGTAACACCCATACACTTTCTGCTGAATGTGTTTAATTTTGTAATTCAACATATCCATTTCCTTTTCAAAAACTCTCTTCAAGACTTTTGACTGTATACTGTGCCTTACTGTATGCATTTGCTTATTACTTTGAAGTTAATTTTTAAAGCATCTTAGGAATTCAATTTGATGGATTTAATGCAGCTACTGGATATAATTTCATCTTCTTTTACTGAGTTATAAATATAACAGTATTTGTTTATCGTATTTAGAGGGTAAATGTAAGTTTTACCAAAAAGAACTATTTCAAGAACATAAAAGAAGATAAACTCTAATATACTTTCAGATAATATAAAAGAAAAGTACTTTGCTGCAGTATAAAATATAGAGGATATTTACAAAAGAACTGATATTTTTAGACGAAAAGTATTTTCCTATGGAGATTAAAAAAATCTCGTTCATCATTTCTCTATGAAGGAAAACGTTATATGAAATACTAAAAGTTCGTATATAAATACTACTTTTTGTATGAAGTAAATATCATATAAAATCTCTTATCAGAATATTAAAATTAAACAAGCAGTAAAAATAATTTTTCAATGAGCGTTATTATTCCAATTAGTTTTATTCAATTGAGTTAAGACTTTTAAGTTAAAAAGCGCTGCATGAATGAAAATGTTCTTTGAAAAGGTTATGATGTTGAAGAGTTTGGTCTTAACTGGATGTTTTTTAACAAAAATTATTGAATTCCAACGCTTTTATGAATTAGAAAAAATATATTTCTCTGTATAGGAAATATTTTTATTTTTGTTATGCAACTATTTTTCGTGGTGTATTCCGGGATATAATTACTTAGGATGTTTATTTATAATCCTCCTCAATAATTGGACTCAAAATTATGTTTAGTAGAAACGCAAACAAGAACGCATTTATACAAATAAACTTGGACGATTATATAAATATATTCCTTATGAGTAAACAAAATAAAATATTTTTAAGTATTTACAAATTAAAAAGAATTACGCTTTTGAACACTATATCACACACACTTTATACTATTGAAATCTTTCTTATTTTCAACTTCAAATAAGTTTGAGTATACAGACGCTATCTGGATTACATTCTGTGCAATAGAAAATGTATAAAATCTTATGTGGGAAAGCGCATGACTTTCTCTGTAATGCAATGAATCTACATCTGTTACAGCAAAAAAAATGATATATAAGATAGATCCATGGAACAATTTTTTTATTATTGAATTATATATTTTTTTCCTTTTCGGTTGACAACAGGTAAAAATTATTTCGAAGTATACAATTAACTTCTACTTCACTCAACTCTAATTTAATTAATTCATAAATTTTGAGTCATGTTTGCTTATTTAGTGTCATTTTTGTAATTGTGACAATATTTTCTGGAGTGAAAAGTAGCCAAGTTGACGATACTTCGTTACATTAGTCGCAAAGTTTGCCAAATTGATCTCCAATAACTACAGACAAACGAAGCTTTTCTTAAATATAAATGACTATTGGCAAACTGTTAGGTGCCAAAATGCAAAACGTTTAACCAAAGTATCTTCACTAGTGAATAAAACGAACTAAATCCACGAAAATGATGTTAATGAATTTATCGCATAATATCACATATGAAAAGTGACCATATTTCTTAATAATTAATATTTCTTTAATTTTATGTGATACTTGGCAAATTTATTTTTAAAATGTACAATATCTCCAAAACGGTTGATGCCAGCGTTTTAAAGTTCGTGTCATTTGTTTTCCAATAATAAATTACACAAGAAATTATCATCTACTTAACATTATTAAAAGTTCTTATTTTGTAATGATTTTATCAACATTTTGTTCGAAAATTTGGATGTCTTTCAAACATTTGATTGCATTTAAATTCAATTAGGGTTCCAGCATTCACTGATTCATATTTGTACTAAATTTCGTTCGAAACGATCCATTTGTTAGTGAGATATTGCATCCACAGATTTACACACACACACACACACACACACACAGACATCAACTCAAAAACGATTGATTCGAGTTCAGAGATGCTTGAAACATGCTCTTCCGTCAAAAACTCGAATTCGAATTCTCGAACACGTCAACATACTTTCCCTATACATTATACTACGTATTCCCTATATATTATACTATATATTCCCTATATATTATACTATGTAGGGAAAGGAATTAGAAGAAAATGTATTCCTAATATCGAAGAAAACTGAGGGTGTAGGCAAATAATTCCGAAATATTTGCACAATTTTGATGAATGATAAGATTTATATACGAGTATTGTTGTTTTGAATTGACTCTACACACTCCCTCAATTTGGTCTAATTCCATATGTGATTAAAATTTGTGTTTTTCTTTTCCGTAGGCAATGGTTGTGTATAGAATGACATTACAAAACTTGTTTTTGTATCAAAATTTATTTTCTACTTTTTAGTTTTCATTTTTTTTACGCAATTTACAGTCAAACCTATATAGGATTATACATGAATTAATGCGTTAGATCCAGGAAAACCTTTCATCTCAAGACAAGAAACCGTAATTTGTAAAGAAAATGCGTGAAAAGGACAAAACATAGTCATGGCGTACACAACTTAACGATGACTTGACTTAATGAGACTTAACGACGTAAACCAATGAGACGAAAATTTGATAGATGAAAATGTTTCGCGAGATGAAATTGTGTACCGCGTTTCAGCTCTCTACGTGGTCTGTAAGCCATAAACGAGTTCGTTAAAGATACCGCATGTAAACGACATAAGGATTTAACGTAATGACATGAAAATTTGAGAGATGAAAATGTTTCGCGAGATGAAACTGTGTGTCATTTTTCAGCTCGATGTGTGCTCTGCAAGCCATAAACGAATCCGTTAAAAATACCGTACCTAAATGACATAAGGATTTAACATAATGACATTTAAATTCGAGAAATGAAAATGTTTCATAAGATGAAACTGTTTGCCAAGTTTCAGATCTCTACGTGCTCTGCGAGCCATAAATGAGTTTGTCAAGATTACGTAACATAATGACTTGAAAATTTGTTAGATGAAAATGTTTCATAAGTTAACAAAAAAAATCAATCATACATAAAAGCATTGATTGTGAAACACTTTCCAACTGAGAAGTAATTTCATTTCAACATCTGTAAAATGCGATACATTCAGCAGTGATACTTTTTTAAGTATCACAGAACTACAATAATATATTTTACTTGAAAACATAAAACTTCATCGAAAAAAATGAACTTTATTCAACTGACGTCATCGAAATATAATACGCCTGGCTCTCTATATGAAAACAGTGAATATTTCATTCATAGACTTTTATTCTAGACTCCAGAGTTAAATAATTTTGTGTGAAAAAAATTCAGCAATTCTTATACAACTCATCCTACAACCACTTGTATACATTCTGCATCCATGAAAATTAGGCTTTGTTGTAGAAATAATCAAAGTTTGATGATCATTTAAACTCAAAAATATTGTAATTGCGTTGGCGCAGAATATAGATGCACAAAAAATATGCAAAAATAAAGAGGCTTTAGAACGGATGCAACACTAAATATAAATTTAAAAGAACTTTTAAAAATGCAATTTTTACATTGAACCCTATGGGACCTCATTTTTCAAACAGTTTTTATGCGGATTTAAAATTCACAAATTGCTTCGAAAGTTTTAGGAAATATTCAAATTATTCCATAAAATACATAAAAAAAATTCAGCAAAATATATTCAGTAGTTTTTTAAATAAAAATTAAAATATTAATTACACCCTTTATATGAAGAGATCACGTGACCCACTTCAGATTAAAATATGGCATCCATCTTGTGTCAAAATCGTAATTTTTAAAGTTCTTTTTAATTCATATTTAGTGTTGTATCTGTCCTAAAACCGCTTTAATTTTGCTTAAATTCTGTGGATCTACAAACTGAAACAACGCAATTACAATATATTTGAGTTTAAATGATCATCCAACTTTGGCTATTTCTATAACGAAGCCTAATTTTCACTTATAGAGAATGTAAACATCAAAAGACGTAGAATGAGTTGTATAAGAATTGCTGCATTTCTTGAACGCAAAATTATTTAGTTCATGGAGTCTGCAAAATAGCTGATATGAATGAAACATTCATTGATTTTACACAAAGAAGATGATTTTTTCGATGAAGATTTAATCATACAGTTAAATTACTTGTACCTCCATCGTTTTAAGTTTTAAATAAAATACATTATTATATTATTGTGATGAATGTAAGTAATTGAAAAAAGTTAATGAATGAAATGTTGCTTTTATAGAGAGAGCCAGCCAGCCGATTTATATTTCGATGGCGTCATTTGAAAAAATTTCATTTGTTTTCGATGAAGTTTTCAAATATAATAAATTATTGTAGTATTATGATAATTTTTTAAATATTATGGAGGAATGTATTGCATTTTAGAAATGTTTAAATAAAGTTGCATTGAAAATGGAAAGTGTTTCATAATCAGTGCTTTTTGAATGATTGATCTTTCTTGTTTTATATATTTTATGGGATAATTTGAATATTTCTCAAAACTTTCGAAGCAATGTGTAAATTTTAACTTCGAGTGAAAATTTTTTGAAAAATTAGGTCCCATACGGTTCAATGTATTTCATTTTTTCGACCCGGGTTCCTTCCAAAACTAACTGGGTGATACTATTCAGTTTCATTCCCATATCTTCCACAGACCGTCTGAACAACATACTAAAATTTCATTTTAATAAAATCATTTTTATGGCAGTTATCGTGCGAACGGACAGACAGATAGTCAGAATGAACAAAGTCATAAACACTTTTCGACTACGCTGTAAAGTATCAAAAACTGTGTCTCAAACTACGGGACCTAATTTTTTAAACATTTTTCAAACGGAGTTAAACTGCACAATTTGCTTCGAACATTTTAAAAAATAATCAAATTATCACGTAAAATGTATAAAAAAAAATCATCAAAATATGTGTAGATTTTAAAATAAAAATTGAAATAATAATTACACTCATTTTACATGAAGAGTTCACGTGGCTCATTACAAAATAAAAAATCTGATGTGGGCAACACATGACTTTCCTTATATAATGTAATGAATTTACTACATTTACAGTAAAAAAATAGGTTTTTCTTATAGTAGATACTAATATTCTTTCCAAGATATTGAATTTTCGACAACTAGTCGTCATTTTCATTGATTTAGCGTCATATTTATCCATTTGGCGAGATTTTCGTTAATTTGGCAACATTTCAAAAAAGTCGGCAAGTTGGGGACATTTCGCCAAATTCGTCGCCAAAATCTCGCCAAGCGTTATGCACTAAGAAATAAATTATTCTTACAGCAGATAAATGACTATTGGCGTTCAAATACAAAAGTATTATTCAAAGTATCTTTTTTCATGAATGGAACGAGCTAGATCCACGAGAATGATGTCACTCAATTTATCGCATGGTATTACATATGAAAAGTGAACATGTTCCTCAATAGGAGATATTTTTTTTTATTTTATATGACTTTTTTATAATTTTTTTGAAAAATGTACAATATCTCGAGAACGGTTCATGTTAGCGTTCTAAAATTTATGTCAATCGTTTTCTAATGAAAAATTACATAAGAAATGTCTATTTGCGTAACTTTATTAGTGGTTTTGATTTTTTAACGATTTTTTCAAAATTTCATTCGAAAATTTAGGGGGGTTCTGAACATTCGATTGCGTATAAAATCAATAGGCTTCCAATGTTTACGGATTGTGATTTTTGTACCAAATTTGATTCGAATCGGTCCATTCGTTTGTCAGTTATCGTCTCCACAGACTCACTGACACACACACACACACACACACACACACACACACACACACACACACACACACACACACACATACACACACACAGACATCACTTCAAAAATGTTTGATTCGTGATCAGGGATGCTTGAAACGTGCTCTCCCGTCGAAAACTCGATTTCGAATTTTCGACCCCGTCACAATACTTTCCTTATACATTATGTATATAAGGAAAGTAAATATGGCATCCATTTGTTTTTCGCTGAGTCAAAACAATTATTTTTAAGGAATATTAATATTTATATTTAGAGCTGCATGCGTTCTAAAACCGCTTTATTTTAGCATATTATCTGTGTATTTAAATTCTGGGCTTACGCAATTACAACATTTTTGCTTTTAAATGATCTTTGGACTTTTCTTATTTCTACAATGAAGCCTAATTTCAATATATACAGAATGTAAACACAACAATTGTTAGGTGAATTGTATAGGAATTGCTGAACTTTTTTCACACAAAATTATTTTGCTCTGGAGACTGGAATTATATAAATAAAATTGAAAATCTGTCTAGGTGGTTATTTGTGTGTTTGTCTCATTATCAAGGAAGAACGGCTGTAACGAATTGGGTGAAATTTTCGGGGTATACTTCAAATAGCCCCATTTAAAATTTAGTCCATGTTTTGAGTTTTTAAGACTAAGGTTTATAGAGATATTAATAAAAAACGCACTATTAAACCTTCCATTGAGATAGCATTATGCAAGCGGAATTTGTTCTGCAAAATTATTTAAAAAAAACGATATAATATTGTTGAGCGACGGAATTAAACTCAGGGAATTTATATTTGAAAAATATACCATGTTGTCAAGAAACGGAATTAAACTCAATAAATTATTACAGAAGTTAATCTTTTTCAATTTAAATCATAAAGAAATATATATAAATACATTTTATCGTAATTGCATTTTTGATTGGATTGCGGCCTTTGGGTTTAGTATGTATAGAGATTATTGAAATTTTCAAATTCTTACACAATATGTTCTATTTTGAGGAGACATTTTTAAAATCCATATATTATAGCACGGGTAAATCTTCTAATACATGAGTATATACTTCTAATCTACGAAAATATAAATAGTTCCGTCCATCCGTCTCTGCAAAGCTTGGTGAGGGATTTAGCTGGATATCGCCAACTTTGCCAAATTTTTAAATAATGCGAAATTGTTGAAAATGTTGTGAAATCGCTAAAAATGTGGTCAAATAGTTAAAAATGTTGCCAAATTGATAAAAATATCGCCAAATTGATAAAAATGATGCCAAATTGTTAAAAATGTCGCCAAATGGTAAAAATATCGTCAAATTGATAAAAATGACGCTAAATGAATTAAAATATTTTCGTTTCGAAGGAGGATAATATTGTAATGATGTTTTGGTTGCTTTTGACTTTCATTCCAATCATCCTACTTGACAAAAGATTTGGCGACTTTTTAAAATGTGACCAATTTGCTCAAATATCGCCAAATCGAAAAAACTGTTGTCAATTTGATAAAAGTGACACCAAATCTATGAAATTAATCGCGTTTCGAAAGATAATTGTAATGATGTGTCAGTAGCATTTGTCTCTTAGTCCAACTGTCCCACTTTCCGACAAATTTGGTGACTTTTTAACATGCTGTGAAATTAATAAAAATTCTGCCGAATTGATACATACTAAATTAATGAAACTGGCACCTAATTGAGGAAAATTCAATATTTTGCATAATTAAGTTCAATTTCCTTAATAACCCCTGTACCTTTGAGGGAATTAAACAATAGTTTTCGTAAATTTGTTTACAAATGGGACCAGGATGTTTTTTTCTTCAAATCTACGCGTGAAGATAATTTTGCTTAGCGAGAACAGATATTCTTATACATATTTTAAAGATAATTAAATTAAATATTTTAATAAACTGTATAGAATAATAATGTCATTTAAAATATTGTAGGAATTTGCACATAATTGAAGTTTTTATTTCTTTATAATATATATTCCGTGCGAAGAACGGGCATACTGTTAATAAGTGATATAAATGAAACATTTATTGATTTTGCATTGAAAAGCAGACGATTTATATTTCTATAACATCATTTGAATAAAGTTAATTTTGTTTAACTGGAATTATCTTTTTCAATGAAGTTTTAACTTTTCAAGTATAATAAATTACTGTAGTACTGTAATAGTTTTTAAAATATCAACGCTGAATGTATCACATTTTAGTGATGTTTAAATAAAATTGCATTTCAGTTGGAAAGTGTTTTATAATCGATACTTTATGCATAATTCATCCTTCTTGTTTTATAATTTTTTCAAGTTTTAGATACAAAAATGTGCAACATATGGAGAACTTTACGTTTTCATTAAAACTGTAAACGTTGTTGTTAACGTTGTTTGGCGAGCAGGGAGCGGACTCCACCAGTTAAAAAAAATGTAAACATAAAACGTATTTGTAACAATAATTTGCATAGATTATACATTTTTGCTTATTTGAAATTTAAAAAAATACATAATATAACGGATTTCCTTGAGTTCGAGCTCCCCGAAAATCAATACGTCATGTCTCTGCGATTTATTAATTTTCGTACCAATTTTTATTAGATTTGCTCAAATTTTTCAAAAGACATCGTGCTCACAAGCAAACCAATTAAACAGACACATTTACAGATATTCGCAATTATAGCAAACTTTTCTTGCTGTCGTTACATGCTTTACCCTGCAGCAGGTCGCATTAAAAGAGAGAAATGGATAGGTGTATACCATTATCTGCAATAGCAGCGTGTTATGAAGTACTTAATATTCCATTTTTTTTATGGTAATTCAATTATAAAATTCATCTTAATGAAACCTTAATCTTAATGAAACCTTAATGAAACTTTAATCATTCTTTATAGGGAAAACCCCCTTATCGCCACCGCTTGACGGCAAGTTGGTGACGTTGACGACAATTCGGAGCAACGTAGCCAGTTTGGAAACATTTGGAAAATGAATCCAAGTTAACTCTAATTCAACATATCTGAAATTTAAATTAAATTTTTGAAATAAACTTTGTAAATTCAAGAACTAATTTAATATTCTTGTTTCAAATGAAACTTCTGTTTTTAGAGCAAGGTAAAGTAATTCCTTTTAGAGCTTTTTATCGGGAAACCGTGTGGTTTACAAGGAAATGGAGATAATGGGAGCGCAAATGCTGCAGATATGCACAGGGAAAAAATAATATACATAACTTTATGCTACCCATCGTATCACGGGTTTAATAACTATTATTACATATATCTCTTAATGTTCAATACGTCTTTTTTGATATAAAGCTCAAGCTGCAGTTAGGGATATTTAATAGAATTCATTATAACGTATAAGAACTAATAGTTTAATAAACCTTATTCTCAACTTTTTAATATCTTCATTGAAAAATAAGAAATTTATGAAGGAGTCTTCATATTGTGGGGGGCATCTGTTCCCCTTTGATGGGGCATAGATTCGAACTTGGAACCTGGAGCTTGCTGATCAGGCGCTATACCGTTAGGCCCAAAGGTATAATCGGGGGTATGATTCGCAGCAGATAGCGATACAAGAGCTGGTACCGCTGAAGAAATTCTTTTTGACCTGAAGGTATATAGCGGGATCAACAAGGTTCTGAGTTCGAACCAATTCCCCTCAAAAGGGGAACAGCGCCCCCCCCCCCCCAATATGGTGTCCAATAATGTGTATACTTCAGTTTTGACGAACTTATTAAGCATTTTTATTCTCTTTTGCATACTTATTTCATACAGTCATACGTATTTTCAGAAAAACCGGAAGTGACATCTCCAGAATCGGAAATGTCAATCCTTATTCAAAACCCTTACGTCTACTGGGTATGATACTGAATCCATATCAGTCCTCTAAGCTCTATCGATAGCCAATCTTGAGAAATAGATATTTCAAGGAAATTTGTTTGAACTGGAAGTGAAAAAATCCGAAAGTGGAATTCTTTAGTGAACCCTCTAACTCACCAACCCCTCCGGAATTTAATTTCGAATCCATATCAGTCATCACCTATGCTCTATCTATAGCCAATTCTGAGACACAGATATTGCAAGTAAATTGAAAGTTTTTGAACCAGAAATGGAAAAAGAACACGACGCGCGCTGAAACCAGTAGTGCACCCCTATTTTTTTCTTTTCTTTTCGGAATTTGATCCTGAGTCCAAATGACTCATCAACTAAGCTCTATCTACAGCAGGTCCCGAGTAAAAGATGTTTCAAAGTGCTGCCACCAATAATTTAATACTTGAAACTATCGTTTATTATATCGATTCTGAATTTACCTGATAACAGACTTTAATCTTCATCGATTCGTGAAAGGAGGAGCTGTAAAGCTGCTCGTTGCCAGGACACCATGTCAACTTGCAATCGAGATGAAAGGATTAACGGTGCATTTCTCAGAAACGGATATGCTCTAGCTATTAGAGGCAATGCTTTATTTCATCCCTAATCATTTTAGCGGCTGATATTTATACAAGATCATGCTGAGTATTTAGATAGAAAGGTGAAAAGAATACATTCAAATGCATTATCTCCAATCCTTTTAGGAACTGATATTAGTATGAGATCAGCAGATATGCCCGCCGTTCCTCGAGATTGAAAATAAGTGCAAATTTCTAGTAGTTTTCTACATGATATTACTTAAAAACGAATTGTAATAAGCTTTTAATTTAATTCTCCTAAAAAATAAACATAATCTATATTTTCGCTTTACAATATTATCTTCATAGGCTGATCTTGACAACAAACGCCAAAATGAAAACGCTTAACCGATGGAATATATAGGGTGATCCAAAAGTCCTTGGCACATTTTAAAATTGAATATAAACTCAAGTAATTGGTGTGCGATAGTGAGGTTTGGACTAAAATGCTTTCCACGTTGAAAAGTTTTGGTTAAGCAAATAAAAAAATTTAGTTGCAAACTTTTCCCATAGATGGCGCTGTACCTCAAAAATACCAATAAGAGGCTGAACTGTAAGCTGAACGGGAAGCTGAACTGTAATGTTGGATTTAGTTTCAAAATAACAACCAGCGCAATGAGCTTTTTCGGTGGGAGTTGTCATTTCTTACTTCTCAGTGACAGTGGCAAAACGAATCTGAAAAAAAAAAAAAGCAGATATACATATATTTGAACAAGTAGCGCCATCTATGGGCAAAGTTTGGAACTAAATTTTTTATTTGCTTAACAAAAACTTTTCAACGTAAAAAACATTTTAATCCAAATCTCACTATCGTACGGCAATTACTTGAGTTTATATTCAATTTCAAAATGTGTCAAGAACTTTTGGATCAGCCTATATATTGTTACGATTTATCCTCTGGAATCGTGTGTGTGCGCTTAAAATACTAGACTGATTCCAAATTTCTGGATAACTGAAACGTATATTCACTAGCACAGCGTAAACAAGAACAACATACAATGGAACAGCACTTAAATGCTCCACTAATTTCACAAAATAACAGATACTATTCTCAAAACCTTGACGTAAGCTGCAGTTCAATGTAGCTCGTATCTTGTCAACTGCTCTCCAACTGAGGGATGACTCCTTTTATAGACTCTCTATAAAAACGTCTGGTAATCTCTCATATCTCGTAGAATATTAGTTATTTCTAGGTATTTCTCAAACTTTCGAAAAGTTGCCAAATCTGGTAACCCTAAATTCACGTCATAGGAAATTTTGCCTGAACGGGCGTTTTCTCCGTCTGGTCTTCGAAACAGATGAAAATGAGAGAGAGTGAAGAGACTTCAGAGCACTTTACAAGTTCGTAACAATATATATAAAAGTACCGTTGTTATCCTGTCGCAACAATCGGTAAAACGCAATAGAAAATATATAAATGAGAAAAATATTTACTAAAATAAAACAGACAACCCCAGAAATTGAAAATATCAACAATTCACCTGATTTTATATTCTAAGGCCGTAAATGACCCCCCCCCCCCCCCCAAATTGAAAATATACTATCATTCATTTATAAAATTTATTTTTCTTGCCATTTCTTTATTATTTAAATCGTAGAAATGAAACAAAAACGTCTTCCTTATAAGCAAATCTGATTTTATTCCGTTGCTAAGCAATGTGATATTCTTTAAATAAAGTTTCGGAAAATAATCGTCTGCATAATGCTATTTCTATGGGTGGTTTAACCTTACGGTTGAGACGGCCTGTGGGATGTATGGGAATGTAAATGAATAATATTATCCAATTACTTTTGGATTGAACCCTTGTTGAAGAAGTGAAATACATTGAACCCTAGGGGATCTAATTAGTCAAACATTTTTAAGTGAAGTTAAAATTCACAAATTGCTTCGAAAATGTTAGGAAATATTCAAAGCATTCTATAAAATATATAAAAAAATTTCAGCAAAATATGTTCGGTAGTTTTTTAAATAAAAGTTAAAATAATTATTACACCCATATTGCATGAAGGGATCACGTGGTTCATTGCAATATAAAATATGGTATTTATTTTATTTTCACTGTGTGAAAATCATGATTTTTAAAATTCTTTTAAATTTATATTTAGTGTTACATCTGTCCTAAAACCGCTTTATTTCTGAATATATTCTGTGGATCTATATTCTATGCCAACGCAATTACAATATTTTTTATTTTAAATCAGCATCACACTTTAATTATTTCTACAAAGACGCCTAATTTTAATAGATGCAGAATGTAAGCAAGTGATTGTAAGATGGGTTGTATAAGAATTACTGAATTTTTTCAAGCATAATTAATAAGCTTTGGAGTCTGAAATAAAAGTGTTATGAATGAAATATTCGCTGCACAGAGAGCCAGACCTCTCCCGGCCGACCAAACAGCTGCTCATGTCGCAGGACGAGTCGGACGGTCTGGGTCAGACGATTTATATTTCAATGACGTCATTTGAATAAAGGTCATTTTTTTCGATGAAGTTTTATGTTTTCAAATATAATAAATTACTGTAGCATCGTGATAATTTAAAAAATATCATCGCTGAATGTATCGCATTTTAGAGATGTTTAAATAAAATTGCTTTGAAGTTGGAAAGTGTTTCATAATCAATGCTTTATGCATAATTGATCTTTCTTGCTTATTAACATCTCGACAACCAATAATCCCCGAAACTCGACACATGGAAGGGATTTTCCGCGGTGAAGAAGATAATAATCAAACTTACTCTTAAAACAATCGGTCGAAAACTGTGGATTTGTATACGGATAAAATTAAACAAACCATTTTTTATTTATTTATGTTTTAAATCATACTGACGATACAGGTGAAATGGAAATATTTTTTCAATTGTTATACATAAAAAAAATTACTGCATCCATTTAATGGCATGTACTGAAAACATATGCTTTCAGCTGTACGGTAGGATGAAGAAAACATACTCTGTAGAATGCAAAAAATTTTCTTGTTAAATAAAGTATTTGAGAAGACATTTTTCGTCATTTTCTGTTTATAACTCGCAGGGTGAGTTCTAATGGATTATTTTACCGATCGTCTTTTCATGCACACAAGAGCTACTTTGAACTACAAAAAAAAATGTAACACTTGTTTTGTCGGAAATGCGGTACAGATTACAAACATATAAAAATAATTTTAATATTTTAAACTTTTTTTTTTTTAAAAACTAAAAATATTTTGTCCGAACGAGTTTTTGCTTCATTTTTCATAACCTTTTGCTTACAGGGGGGGACAGCGTCAAACCCAAACGAAGAACCTCTCAAAAACACAGGTATTTGACATACCTGTCTTTGTGAAATTTGGTCAATTACTATTTCAGTTAGGGTGGATACATGAAATTTTTGCGGGCCATTTCGCAAAGAAAGGCGGGTTCTGTTTTTACGAATCCTACCAAAAACCAGTCAGCACCAGGGTCTCAACCAAGTGACTTACCTACCAAATTTTATGACATTCGGTCCAGCAATTTTTCAGTTAGAGTGGATACATACATTGCACAAACAGACAGACACACAGACGTCACGCTAAAAATAGTTTTTTCGTATTCTAGTCGTCTCAAAACGTGGAGATCCGGTCGAAAACTCGAGTTGTGATTTTCGGTATGATTCCAATAATTTCCCTATACATTATCATGGATTGCAGGGAAAGTAAAAATTTGATGTGGGCAGCAAATGACTTTTCCTGCAGACTTACATCTATGTTCTCCTCATTTTAATTAAATGGAATTCACTTTTAATTCAATTTTCGTTTTCATTTAGTAACTGGACTTATTTTCAAAGGTAGCATAGAGAAAATACAGAAAAACAAAAATATCTCGAAAACGGCTAGTCCTAGTGTAATGTGGTTGGTCTTATTCTTTTCTTCGTTAAAATTTACGTATAAAACTAGCATTCAATGGATATATTTGAGCATACGTATTTTTTTATTTAAATTTTGACAGTTTTTGAGGGCCATTTTGAAAAATAGGCAGGTTATTTTTTTCCGAATCTTACCAAAATCTTCTCAGCACCAGAGTAACCCACAAGCGACTTATCACCCGAATTTTGTGAAATTCGGTCCATTAGTTTTTCAGCTAGAGTGGATACATGCAATTTTTGAGGGCCATTTCGCAAAAAAAGGAGGACTCTTTTATTTCGAATCATACGAAAAACTAATCAGCAACAGGATCACACCCAAGTGACTTACCTAGCAAATTTTATGAAATTCGGCCCATTTGTTTTTGAGTTGGAGTGGATACATACATTTCACAGACACACACACAGACGTCACGCTAAAAATAGCTTTTTCGTGTTCTAGTGGTCTCGAAACGAGTAAATTCGTCGAAAACTCGAGTTGCAATTTTCGACATGATTCCAATACTTTTCCTATACATTACCATGTATTGCAGGGAAAGTAAAAATGCAAATTTAATGTTATTTTGTGCAATTAAATTTAATCTAATGCATTATTAAAGAAAATATGAATTTGAGTCTGCAGCGAAAGTCATGTGCTGTCCACATCAGATTTTTACTTTTCTCTGCAATGCATGGTAATGTATGGAGAAAGTATTGGAATCATGCCCAAAATCGCAACTCGAGTTTTTGACGGATCTACAAGTTTTGAGATCTCTAGAATACGAAAAAAACTATTTTTAGCGCGACGTTTGTGTGTGTGTCTGTCTGTGTGTGTGTCTGTCTGTGCAAGGTATGTATCCACTCTGACTCGAAAACTAATGGACCGAATTTCATAAAATTTGGTAGGTATGTCACTTGGGTGAGACCCTGGTTCTGATTAATTTTTGGTAGGATTCGTTAAAACAGAACCCGCCTTTTTTTGCGGAATGGCCCGAAAAAATGTCATGTATCCACTCTAGCTAAAATACTAATTGACCAAATTTCGCAAAATTTAGTAGATAAGTGGCTCGTAGGATACTGTGAAGCTGATTAGATTTTGATACGATTCAGAAAAAATAATCTGCCTTCTTTTGCGAAATGGTCGGCAAATCTAATATATTCGACCTAAAATGAAATACTACATGTGCAAGATAGTGAAACTCTGACATAAATGACTATTGAATTGAATTGAATTGATGAAATATATTAATTAAGTACTTGTTCTGCAAGTAAAATTTCACAACTATAAGCGAATAGATCTGACCCCCTGACTGTAGGATAAACCGTTCTCGAGATATTGTAGTTTTTGGAATTTTAAGGACCTGAAGATTTTAAAGTGAATTAAGTTGCCAAACAAAACGAAGATGCAATATAAAAACTAATTGGATATAATATCAGAAAATTATCCATATTATTTTCTGCAATTAAACTCAATTTAATGCTTAATGAAATAAAAAGTTACAAAATGAATTTGAATCTGCAGGGAAAGTAATGTGCTGCTCACATTAGATTTTTACTTTCCTTGCAATACATGGTGGTAGGGAAAGTATTGGATACATACCAAAAATTGCAACTCGGGTTTTCGATGGATCTACACGTTTTGGGACCCCTAGAACACGAAAAACCTATTTTTAGCTTGACGTCTGTGTGTCTGTCTGTGTGTCTGTCTGTCTGTCTGTGAAGATTTTGTATCCACTCTAACTAAAAAACTAATTGACCGAATTTCATAAAATTTGGTAGGTAAGTCATTTGTGCACGAATCTGGTGCTGATTAGTTTTGGGTATGACTCAGGTTTAAAGAACCCGCCCGTTTTTGCGAAAAGGCCCGCAAAAGCTTGTATCCACTCTAACTGAAAAACTAGTGGACCGAATTTCACAAAATTTGGTAGATAAGTCGCTTGTAGGTCACCCTGGTGCTGATTAGATTTTGATACAATTCGGAATAAAAGAAATTGCGAAATAGTCCACAAAAATTGCCTGTATTCATTCTAACTGAAAACTAATTGACCCAATTCCACAAAATTTGGTAGATAAGTCACGTGTGAGTTGTCCTGGTGCTGATTAGACTTTGGAATGATCCGGAAAAAAAGAAGCTCCTTTTTTTGCAAAATGGCCAGCAGAATTCGCCAAAATCTAACATAAAAAACTGTATTCTCAAATGCTTTAATTAAATGCTTGTTTTATATGTAATTTTTGACGACGATGAAAATAATAAGATCAACTTCATTACACTAAGACTAGCCGTTCTCGAGATATTTTAGTTTTTCACATTTTGGCTACGTCGGTTTTGAAAATATGTCCAGTTACCAAATGAAAGTCAAAGCTGAATCAAAAGTGTTGTTGTTGAGACTCAGACTGTCCGACCTACCAGAAAGGTGTAAGGCAACTGTTTGGACGGCAGGGAAGAGCCACCCAATTTAGGCCGGAACCCAGTGGGGGAATCATTCACAAGGACCGTACCCTCCTTCCCCTACCACCAACCTCTCGGAAGGACTTACGGACCCACAAGTTTAACGTGATCGTACTCTCCGTGAACACGGCGGCAGTTTTGGCAGCGGAGGGAATCGAACCCGGGCAAACAGAGTGCAATTTCCGCGCGCTAACCACTGGGCTACCGCGCCGTTGAATCAAAAGTGTAAATTCAATGTAACTTTAATTAATTATCTGTGTTATTTAATGCAATTAAACTCAATTTAAAGAATTATTAATGAAATACATAGGAAATGAAATTCAGTCTGCAAAGAAAGTCATGTGTTGCCCGCATCAGATTTTATATTTTCTTGCCACCTGTAGCACAATCAGGGTTTTCCACGACGAGGGTTTTAAAAAGCCTTAAACCCAATGGGTCTGCTCCTCGCCTGAGGCGATTAAATATTAAAGTATGTTTAATGATTGATAATATTTAAAGAGAGGAACTGATAGTATGAAATTTTATAGTACGCATATTTATGTCCCGTCTGACAAGTTTAAAGATTTCCCAGAGTCTTAAATCTCGTCAGGGATATTGTATGAATTTAGTTTATATGCCGCCAAGTAATTAAGTTAAATAGGTTGATATTTTAATGTGAAGTTTACGATAGGGGTATTTGGCTTAAATCTTGGGCAGCTACGTCGTATATAATGCGTATATAAATTTATTTTTACTTTATACATTATCATTACAGCCCAACAAGTCCGTCATTTTGTTTTAACTGATAATCTCATCCTCCAACATGTGACACATGCTGCTCAACGTAGACCAGATAATTGATCATACACCCATTAGAGAGAGTTGTCGGTTCTCTGGTAAGACTTGGGTGATTGAGAAGAAACGACGGACAGGAGAATGGAAGATATTAGGATCTGGGGGAAATCCGCTTAAAAGCAAACTGAATAATCTTTAATTTATCTCCTGTAACAGTTAAGGTAACTGCAATTTATGCACAATTACGCGAGATACATTAAGAATGCGGGCAAAGGGGTTTATTTTGAAAATGGGTAAATGACAAAATGCCATACCTGAAGTTAAGCCATGCTAAATGAAGTTAAGCCAATTCGATAGTAGATAAATCACAAAGTTATAATGCCCATACAGGGTTTCTAGGTGAGTCCTTATAAGCACCTTGATAACTATATTTTAAGCATATATATATACACGTGCATATATATATATACATATATGCATATATATATACATATATATATATACATATATACATATTATATCTATGAATACATTATGAATACATTAATGTATTCTTGGGGGGATTGGCTAGAATTCAGAAAATTATCTACAATGAAGACATCCGTATTGATTTTGATCGGACATTTCTACAGCAAGCATATCTACAGCAATACCCCATTCCTTTTATGCTACATTATATTAATAATTTATACAGTAACAATAATGCTTATTGTTCAAAGTTAAAATCTATTTTATATCATTTAGCAGATGAAGTTTCGCATACTATGAATAACAGGACCGCAGAACGATAACACGAAGTTATATACAGGTCATTATGGTCTAAAGGACTAGTTGCTCATCCAGTGATGGTCTTCATATTACCATTGGACTTTCCTTTTTAACGGTCTTGTGATAATTGTTATTGTCACTCCGGGGGTTGGCTTCAGCCAGGGCTGGCGTCCAGGAGTGCAATGCCGCGGCATTTATGACAAGCTTGTTGACAACTGGGGTGTAAGGTCACAACCCCTTACCGCCATTAAGTAAGCTTCTCGCTAAGCCTTCCTTCTTTTTTCAAAATTTTCATATTTTAAAATTCTTTTTATACTTTTTATATTTATATATATATATATATATATATTTATATATATATATATATATATATATATATATATATATATATATATATATATATATATGAATGTATATATAAGATTACGTATCTTCTGACTATAATCCATTTTCCTCTTTTAAGTCTTAAAATAAACTACGGACAAAATGTAACGCAAACATCTTTTATGGTTTAATACAACTTGTCCCAAGCAAGATCGAATATAACTTTCAGTTCTTAAAACATCAAAACTTCTTGCATCTGAAAAGTTGTAACTGACCATATTGCAGATGCGTGAAGAGTTGCAAACGTAAAAATTTTAAGTAATGAATTAACTAAATATCATATCTCGCAAAACCTCACTCTTTAATGAAAACAATTCTTTTTTGTTGTGAAAATATATTATCTTATCAGTTTTAATGACATTGTATTCGTGATCTTTAGAACGTTAGTGCACCTCAGTGATTTCTAGAATGCAGTTTCACTCATGCTTCAGTCTAGTAACATACCATTCTAAGTTTAGACGTTCGCAGACACTACGGCATGCGATGTAGTCATTCTCCTGGTCTAGTCTAAATGTTATTATTATTAAAATGCTTCGAGGAAGCATCTAATTCCATGCTTTTTTTATGCACTTCCATTATCATGCTGCATTTCATAAAAATGAGTGAAATAGTATAGTTAAACTATTTAGTAAATGTAACCTAAAACCAATGTGGACCATTTTTATTTATTACATCATTGTGAACCATTTTTATTGTGAACCAGTGATATGTAATTGTGAACCATTTTTATTGTGAACCACTAATTGTGAACCATTTTTATTTATTACATTAGAATTTTGAGATGTTCAAATATGCTGTTTAGCTAACTTTGTATTTTGTCAAAAATGACAAGCGTAATAAAATATGATGAACATTTTTAAAATTCTAATGCTTTATATAAATTTTAAAAATGGTGTCATGTGTTTTATATATCATTTTCGTTCTGTTTGTTAAATGAATACGTCACCACAATGAGTTTGGAAGAGTAATTTTAAATAGATTTATAAAAATGAAAAATATATGAAGTAGGAACAAAGAAAGATATATTGTATAATGAATTGAGAACAAAGAAGAATTAACGCACAAACCCATGTTTCATTTCATAAAAAATTTTCTTAAATGCAATTTTAGTCTGAAAAAAGTAAATTATGAAATAAGATAACACTGCCCATCGTTTCAGAAATGAAAGCATATCAATTTGGTGATAAGAATTTTATTGCAAAGAGGAAGAAATACCAAAATATGTTTGCTGAATCCCTTACTTGGAATAATAGGTATGGTATAATTCATATTTATCAGGCATGAAAAGATAAATGGAATTTGTAGAAAAATGAATTACTTTTACGTTTCAATCAACTTTGCATAAATTAAGTTGCATTTTTATTGATATTCTAACAAATGTTACTTATACTCACGCGCCAAATTATAAAAAGACTTGTTTTATATGTGAAAACGATTTGTTGAACTGCTCAATGGATCAGAAATCAAAATAAAAGCAAACACTATAAATACGTCATTCACTGTTAAATTTGGCATAAATATTCTTATAGAAGCAAACCTATGAATATTAGGCGACCATAATTATTTCAAAGACCATATAAGCCCTTGAAACAAATATTCAGTCATTATGAATTCCTAAGAAGCAATGTGTACTAAACGAAAATACAGCTATTAAAACTGTAGTTGTAATTTATCATTTGATTACACATTGATTCTTCTGACCTAACATCCTTGAAATAATTATAGTCACCTAATTTTCAAGACCGCTTCTATCAAGAAAGTAAATAGAATCAACATTAATTACTTTGCTGCCGAAGAGAAAGCCCATTTTCCTTACTAAAATTAGATTAACATTCTTCGTTTACTTAATGTTACTGAATACATTATTGTTTTTCGAGCGAAATTACACCATCATTCATGTGTTTGTGTTATTTTAACTACAAACTTTTACTTTCCTAGGAAGACAATATAAAAATCAATCTTAATTTCATTATATTTCTTACGCAGAGTGTTTCATGATATTTGACCTCGGTTTTCTAGGTCAGGAAATTATTCTGCCATTTCAAAATTTTGTTAAAATTCAATGAAAAATCCGTTCATGTTAATTTAAAAATTCATTAAATTTTAATAAAATTTATTTAAAAATATTTATTTAAAATAAAAAATAGAGTGAACATTTTTATAAGGTCTCTTAAAAAATAAGTTAAGTTAGAAAAAGTTACGCTATACAGTTACTAGTCAAAGGGGGGCTAAATCAAAAAAAGGTGAAATTATCTACAAAGGTTATCCATCAAAGGTGAAATTATCTACAAAGGTTATCCATCAAAGCTGAAATTATCTACACAGGTTATCCATCAAAGGTGAAATTATCTACAAAGGTTATCCATCAAAGGTGAAATTATCTACAAAGGTTATCCATCAAAGGTGAAATTATCTACAATATTCATCAACATATTTACTATAGAAATAGCGTAAAAATCTATCAAAATCGACTAACACAGGATAATTGGATTTGTGTTATCCCTCGACATTGGCTCATGCTTTGACTGCATATTGAAACCAGACTTTCATAAAACGTGTCTGTGCAATTTTATTTTCAGCTGACTCCGGATTTGTATGGTAGAAATTTCCGATTTTTTAATTAGCAATAATTCACCGAATATTGTAGATAATTGCATCGGGATTTTTCTTCAGACTCGTTCCTTTGCAGCACAACTTTTTCTAATTGAATTACTTTTTTTTTTTTGGCTCAAGAGACTGTATAAAAATTTTGACCTGCCTTGTTCCTATTTTCATGAACATACAACAAAAAAAATTGTATGGAAGAATTTTGCATTTGATTTTAACAAACTTTCAAATTGGAAGAACGTGTCTAGAACCAATTACTGAAACTCAAAAAGATATCTCAACTTCGATAATGTATGAGATGTCAACAATAATACACATAGCCGAATTTAATAATGGATAAAAAAACGGAAGTTTCTGAAAAAAAATTTTTCATTTATGCAACGTGTTCACCAGATAAAAACGTTGTGAGAAACATTGTCTTACGTATTCCAACATAAGAAATACTAATGGTTTTGAAAGAAAATGGAACATAAATCCAGCTTATTAATATGTAATTTGAATACAAGAAGTTAAAAATATTTTATATATACTTCATCTTACTTCAAAAGTGGTAGATGTGTGCTATATGGAATTTAATAATATAACAATTCAAGAGAAGTAAACAAAAAAAAAATACATTCTTCCATTGTAACGTACGATTGTGGTATAAACGATAAAACTATTTTCATTATGAATGTTTAACTATAAAGAGAAATGCAACTTTTAATGCAAAGTGTGAATAATTTTTGTGCTTAGTAAAGGTGCAGAGCTAGCAAAAGTCGAAGGGTGTAGGAGAATAGAATTTGATTTGCAAAGTCAGGTTTGACTTTGCTAAATGTTGCAGTGTCAAACGTGTCTCAGGCAACTTACCCATGTTGGCTCTTGATGTAGAGGAAGAGCAACTTTTCCCAATATCTTTAACTATGAAAAGGGAAAGTGTTAATTTGAATACACAGAAATTTCATACTTCATATGCAGTTCTTTTATGAAAATCATGCTTACAAAGTGAAATGAAGTCATAGTCAAAATACTATGCTTTTCTCATTACGATAAAAATATGGAAACACGCTTCAAACTTCTTTCATTTGATGTTTTGAATGTATGTTATTAGTAAGAGAGCTTTATATATTCTAAAAACAAAACTGTGTCAAAGTTGATAGTTGAAAAATATCATTCTTGGTTTTCTTGAAGTAAATCTGTAGTGCTGCCATCTATGATCAATAAATAGAACGTAACGCAAAAAATTTTAAACGAGAAGTAAAAGCAGTAAACGACTATTGCATTGCACTATTACCTATAATAAGGTGATAAAAAACAGACTATATCACTACTTACATATTTTACACCATATTTTGGGGCTTATGATCCGTTTTTTAAGCAAGAACTAAGTGATGCAAAGAATCGACAGATCCGTAGTTGTCAAAAAACAAACTTTCTAGTCTGTAGTGCTGCCATCTATGATTAGAAGTGCAAACAAAATGTAACAGAAATAAGAAATTATTGCGAATATTAGGGGAAAAAAATAAACTAAAAAGTTGTTAATTTGATTATCCATTCGCCACACTTCAACTTGTGGCATAGATATTTATCTTTTCAGGATGAGAAAATGTTCATGATGAGGAAAAAGGATAATTTAAAATGTAATAAAAATCATGATGTGTGGTAGTGCTGCCATCTATAATCTAAAAATTATACAAATAATACCACACGGCACCGACTGCTCCAAGCAATCGGAATAAGTCTACACTTGTACATGACTCTACCATTCTTAGACGGCAAGTACACTATGTAAATTTTCAACATCAAGCTAAGTTTTTGCCTCGGTTTTATTTCATGATCATATTATAATTTGTCATTTTATTCTTGCAAAGAAAGCTGCAATTTTAGTGTGCTCCAATATTGACATTATTAACTGCAATTGCATTATTATCCAAAAGTGTTTAATAAGGTCAACATTAAATATAAAGTTAATAATGTTGAACCCTGATTCGTCATCTATGTAATAACTTTCAGCTTATAAATCTATTATCCCATTAGTATGACAATTTTTATTTTATACATCAATCATCCACTTGATATGATAATTTAAGTCATGTTTCAGATGTCAGAGAATGTTAACTCTTCCAACAGACATAAATGAAAAATATTTTCTATTTACTCTTTTGAATTACTCATCAGAATGACTAGGCGGGTAAAAACTGGTATCTACAACTAATGCTACCAAAGGAAAACCCGCTACAACAATGTAGGGAGTGGCTCTGAGAGGAGGAAGAGAAAGGGAATAATGGGTCCTTCGCTTGGTCACTTATTTGTTTGTATTAGAAGTAGACAATTTTTGTCCAACCTATATTAGCTTTCTGAACTGTAAATGATACCTTTACTCTACTTTTATGCTGGAAGATAAGTTATCATAAGACAGTTATTACGCGTGTGATGTTCAGTGTTACGAAAAAAAACTCTCTTTTATAGTTGAGGATAAAAGTTTTGGTGTTATTGAAACCGGCTCTTTCCATTAGTTTAAATGAAAATAGTGAAATGTTACCCAAATGAACTTCTAAGTGTAATACCGCTAGTTATGTGCCCAACATATTCACTCAGCTCATATTCACTTTTGTCAGCGGTGCTGCCAATGTATGATCAAAAATAGAAACAAGAAAGTAAACTGGAAACGAATCTCCCAAAATTTTAGAAATCACTTTCTCAATCATTGGAACTCGCTCTAGCAGCAGGTTCTATGACTGTACCTAAAAGCTTATTTATGTTTGTTTAACTTCGAGTTTATTTTAAAACTCAAAACCATTTGAAAGATATACTGTTTTTCAAAATAATGCATAAAGATAGCATTAAAACGTTAAATATTTCTTTGTATATTCTATGTGACGCTTGATGAATCACTCGATTACAGGATTAGGATTAAGCAACTAGCCACGACAACCTGTTGGTTTATGCCGATCAACTGGCCAGCAACAATCTCTCATCCAGCAAGGTCACAACCAGGGCAACGTACTCGGCAGAATAATTCACCGGACAAGGTCCGAAGAATTATCTGCCAAGTCCGACCCCAGTCGCCGGCCAGATATAGGATCAGGTCATGAATAGACACAGTCCATGCGATCACAGCAACCTGGAAGAGTCCGAGGCCTAACTGCATCAGCGGTACGACGGCAGGTTCCTCGACAGCCGGTTCCCCGGATTTATTTACCCCCCCCCCCCCCAGGGTCGGAGGATCAGAGCTACAGAGCTAGGATCCGTACACCACTCAAAGAGTGGGCCTCCCCGGGAGGAGAAGCATCACTTGATTACAAAGATTTTGTTGAAATTTAAGTTGGGTTCTTCAGCCATAAGTTCTCAAAAAGTGATGAATCAAACTGGAGCTCTGGTAAAATGTGGTAGAACAGAAATTATAAATTGCATGTCTGAGTCAAAGACGCTCAATTGCTATAAGTTTCAATTGCTATATACTTCCACGCTCAATGGCTATATGCTTTCAACAGTTATGAAGAGTTGCAATGTGAAACTATGGTTTGTAGAAAATCTATCCTTCTTTTCGCATTCATCTTGTTTTACATTCGCAATACAAGACGTGCAACAGGGCATCTTCTTCAGCTGTTGAGACACCAAAAGCTTTTCACTAAGTGAAATACATTCTGTGCAAATGATAAGGAAATATTCAGCATTGTATTTGAAAACAAATACAATAACAATGCAGCATATAGATGTTTCGAGGATAAGCTAGACCCAATTCGTAAGGTGCTAGAAAACCAATAAACATGATGCCAAAAATACGAAATAAGAATAAACTCTGTGTCATTTTCACTAATTTTTAATCTTGTAGGGACATTTTTGTGTTCTGACGCACTCAAATCTTATGTGTTAGTTCTATGTTTACGACTGACTGAGTTGTTCTTCATACTGCTTTCTGATTAGCTTCCTGAGGTGGAAGACTTGGGTATATAACCCCACCCCCCATTTCGTCTGTTTGACATTGAGTTCCTTAGTTGTTTAGTATTGTTAAAGGGGGTCCAGTGAATCCTTGAAGCAGCAGTATGCTGCATTATTGTTTTATTTATGTTTAAATACGTTGCTCAAGTTTTCCATGTCAAATACTTTTTCTTACCTGTGCGACTTTTTCCGTGACGTGGTGCTTGCTGTGTGCCTGCATGTCTCTGAGGAACTTGGAGGTGGTGGAAGACTGGCTGTTATCTTTGCCCCCCACCCGAGTCTCCGGAGCCTCGTTGCTGATCGAGGGTGACTTGTGCCGGAACCGGGGCAGGTCTGAGTCCGAAGAGGCATTAGGCAACGACTTTACCAGGTTGTTCGCTGTAGCTGAAATATAAGTATATATATAAATATATATATAATTGAAGAATTTTTATTTCACTTATATTACATATACCTGCGATAGATCATTAATAGAGAATGTTCTATATAACGTAAGTGAAAGGAAGATGGATTGAAATGTAAATGTGATATCAAAAATACTATACGACAAGCCATTGAATATTTAAGAAAAAAACATGATAAGAAAACATTATAAATAAAACAGGTACTAAATTAGTATAAAATACCCCCTTTTTCCTTGTTCCATATAAAAGTTAAGGAATGGAATAAGAATTACATGTGGTAAAGCGGGGTGAATAAATTTTTGTACAACACATTAAGATGAAATTATTGATATAAATCATATATGTAATGCAGGTGCTTAAGGTACTAACCCCCTTGTTCCCTGCATAAACATACATGGTGTAAATGCAAGAAGTGTATTTAAAGATGAAAAGTCGCAAAACAGAAACATTGTTTTGCACGATGAGCTAGGCCTTTTCTAGCTCCTCAAATTTTTTTTTGAAATTGAATACATTGAATAAATTGATTACAGTGAAAAGTATTTCTGAAACCATGTACGTTATCAAAGACCATGCATGTTTCGTTAATGCGGAATCTACGTTTCTGTGTGCATCACTGTAAATTGTATTACAGAAATAATATCAGCTTTTGATATAGGTCTTAGAAATGCAGTATCAGAGTCTGCATGACCTGCAGTGCGGGAATCCGATATCTTGGTGGCCCATATAAAATTAAATTTGATATTTTATAAGTATCATGGAAAAGTAGATGAGTCCCAAAAAGTAAATTTTGTGCTTTGTGCTGGAGCAAGGCTGAATTAAACCTTTCAAGGATCCTTAGGTAAAAGTATAATTTAGTGCCCCCCATAAAATTCCTATGAGAAAAAAATTATATTGAGTGCTAAAGATAGGCTTCCAGCTTTACGCTGACCCCCAGCATTTGTCTACTTTGCCTATGGTCTAAAAGGTCCTGTAGTAGAGGTTGAACCTTTATTTTTTACGATTTTTGTGGGGATGTGAGCCTTTAAGAAATATCTAATGCTGCCATCTAATGCCTGAATGTTTACCTCCCAAGAGAAATGTTCCAGTATGTTGTGTTGAAGACCCAGACCACTCAACTGACCCTAGGGTTTGTAGTAGCTGTTTGAGTGGCTGGCCAGTAGGTGGTGTGAATTTCTAGTTAAAATTTTAATAAAAATATAACACAATAAATTAAAAAAATAATTTGATACTATTGTATCTATGTATTTTGTATCATATTTTTCTTACCGTGTTAGGTGTATTTGTATCCTCTAAATAAGAAAAATAGACCTATTATCAATTTGTCCGTCGTCCGCATGTAACAATACGAAGACCACCTGGTTGATTTTTACAGAAACTTAATATATAAAGACACACAAACAAAATTGTTAAACTGAGTTAAAAAATTAAAATATAAAAACAAATTTATATTTTTGTTACATTGTTTTTTAATTTTTCACTCATAAGGGTGATGATTCCCGGCCGTCCAAACGGTTACCTTACGCCTTTCTGGTAGGTCGGATGGTCTGGGTCTCAACAATAACAACAACTCATAAGGGTGATGCTAGTTTGCAAATGTAACAAATTTATTAGAATTTGCAAATATAAATTTTTAAGATCATAATATCTTTAAGTATCGGCTCTTAGGTCAAAAATAAGTACGATGCAACTCGCAACTTCTAGTTCTAAAAATAATCTATTTTCTATTTTCCAAATAGCCCTAATATTCGGAATTTCTCGTTCATATATATATATATATATATATATATATATATATATCAAATGGCCAGGCACTTGACTTTCATCATTCGCCTATAGATCGGCAAGAAACGTGAACCATTTAGCCGTCCTGGGACGTTGCCCCAGATGCACCAGAGGGGGCGGAACACACAGCGCTGGACTCGAACCCACAACTCGGCGGCGGAACGATCGCTTGAAAACGCTCGCCTTGACCGTTCGACCACCGCCGACGCGGTGGTCGAACGGTCAAGTCGAACGATATATATAGGTCACGGTCGAACGTTATATATATATATATATATATATCACTAAATTCTACCCCACGCTATTAATATACACGTAGAATGCAAGTTCTTAACCACTACGTAAACTGCATCCCCATCACATTTTTTTTAAGTATGTAAAACGCTAGGATAACATGTGTCCCATGCCGTCATCAGATTTCCCCGTCGAGATAAATGCAATGTATGAGAAGCCACAGCACACTGCACTAAGATCTCTTACTAGATGGACGCCGACGGAGAGTTCGGCGAATGTAAAAAATCGCGTTCTAAGGTTGTCAGCATAATAAAGTAGTTTTCGTAACTAAAGAGCCTCTTCTCGGATTGATTTCTGTGATCATGACATGTGTATACACACACAAGCATATATATATATATATATATATATATGTAATGTAACGAACGTACCCTCTGAAGTCGTGAATGTACACGCAGGATACAAGAACAACTGCAAGTTTCCGGATAAGTTGCGTTTATTCACAGAACATAGTATATATATAAACAGGAACAATAGTATACAATCGAACAGCACTTACATGCTCCACTATTTTCACAGAATAACCGATATTATACTCAAAATACTGAGGAAAATAATTTCCCAAAACAACCGCTACTATTCTCAGAACGTTGACAAAAGTTACAGTTCATTGTATCTCGTATAATGTCAACTTGTCATCTGAACTCTCCGACTCATTGATGGCTCCTATTTATAGTCTTTCCATAGAAATTCCTATATCTTAAAGAATAATCGTTCTATCGAGATGCTTTTGATAGATTCGGGAAGTCGCCAAATGCTCCCAAATTGGCGATAAATCGCCGAATCGGGTAACCCTTCTTCGAATTTCAAAATCCTGGCAGCCATAGAATGACGTCATGGGAAAGAATGCTCGTACCGCTGTATTTTGGAGAAAGCTCCCCAATGGAGCCAGTTTGTCTGCGATAAAGATGAAAGACAGGACGGGAGACGCCAGTCAGAGAATAATACACGTTCGCAATATACATATATATATATATAAGAACACCAAATCTCCGTGGTAGGCATTTCAGAACATGGGAAACGAATGACGCCAAAAAATGTGTTCGAAAAATTACCGATAGGGGAAAAGATGGCGCTGCGAACAGTCCCTAGGAAAAACATATTTCAATGAAACGGCTTGGTAGTTGTGATGCATATTAATTACGAATTGTAAGTGGTATAAGCGACCATCAACTGTAATAAACCTTGAATATGAAATTTAGGTAAGCATTTTGCAAATGTTCCATACGGCATCAACAAAGCAAGAAGACGTCGCTTTATACAAATTTTGTGAACACAATTTGCTATAAAAACACGTTCAAAGCTTTTTGGAAACATTCGACGATCGCTATGGGACTCTTATTGCCTGACTGTGCTTTATTATTAAAGTTGTTTTACAAAAAATGAAGAAAACGCTGCTGGCGCTTTTCGCGAGTACATACGTTTGAAATCGTTAAGTACAAGTCCTCTGACAGCATGTGGCTTCTGGAGCATGGTTCAACACTTTGAGGAGACTGGAAGCTTCTCAGTTCGACCAGGACGCGGTCGAAAACCTGTGACAATGCAAGTGGCTGAAGAGGTTGCAACGGCTATTGTTGAGCAGACCAGTCACAATAAAGCAGGAATCAGTAGTGCACGAGTTGAAGCAAGATAATTGGATTAGCTCTATGCAAAAGTACGGAAGTATTTGCAGAAAACTTTAGAAAGTTATCCGTATAAGATCTAGCGTACTAAGCGTTACAAGATTCTGATACAAATATCCGAGAAACGTTTGCTTTGACTTCCCTTGCACGCATGCAGGTAGAGCCAACTGGCCCTGGAACATCTTGGGGAGTGATGAGACACATTTTTCTCTGTGGGGAGCAGCAAACAACCAAAACAGCCATGTCTGGGCAATGGAAAATCCCCAAAAGTTTCAACAGATACCCTTACATTCTTCAAAACTAGCCATTTGGGGGGGGGGGGGGTTACAACAACATTTCTGATTGGTCCCCCCTTTTTTTTAAGAAATTCATCCACAGGGACCAAACACCTGTTCCGTTACTGCACAGCGTTATAGGGACATGTTTCAGAACTTCGTTATGCATTATCTCCAACAACGAGGACACCGCAGCTCTGCCATACCGCATTTTTCAAGAAAATCGAGTAATCAGTCGCGCATTCCCATTTTTATGGCCACCCCGTTCACCAGATCTGAATCTTTGTGACTTTGGGCTGTGAAGTTACCTGAAAAGCATGGTTTATTGGTAAGATATTCGCAACCTTGCAGATTTGAAGGACAGCATCATCTTTCAAACGCGCAACATCACAACAGGTAAGTTTAATGCAGCTGTTGAACACGCTGGCACACGGTACCAGTTCTTGCTTCTACAACACATTGAACACAATGATTTGTCTTTCTACAGCCTTCTTCCATTCTGCGTTCTATGTGTAACACGTTCTAGATGCATTAGTCAAATTGACATTTGGGTGTTTATGACTACCGTCAGTATATATCGCATGCTTATACCATTTATAATTCGTAATTAATATTCATCACGACTGCGAAGCCATTTCATTGAATTATATTTTGACTAGGGACTGTTCTCAGCGTCATCTCTTCCCCTATCGGGCATTTTTGGAGCACATTTTTTGTCGTCATTCGTTTCCCCATGCTTTGAAATGCATACCATGCAGATTTGGCGTTGTTATGACTAGTGGTTTTTCTCTATAGTGTCCTGTATAGGGATACTTTATCTACCCGGTACATATATTATTTAGAACGCGCAATATTCCCTCATTGGCGCCTCCTCTTTCGTCTATCTCGAAAGCTAGGCGAAGGAAACACAGTCCACGATGTTAGCATGACGTGCGGATGACGTCAGCCTAGGGTTTCCAGGGTTTCCCAGTTCAAAAAAGGGTGGTCACATTTGGCGATTTATCGCCAAATTGATGACTTCAGTTATGTTCCAGAAACGCCACGACATAACAACTAGTCTAGGAGATAGAATGAGATTTCCAGAAATTTCTACAGAGACTATAAAAAGACCCATCCCTCTTATGGAGTGGAGTTAACATAACACGAGTCATATTGGACTGTGATTTTTGTTAATGTTTTGAAAATAGTAGCAGCTGTATTGTGAAATTACTTTCGTCAACAGTCTGCGAATAATATCAGTTATTTTGGGAAATTAGTTGTGCATTTAAATGCTGTTTGATTGTATATTATTCCTGTTTGCTTTGTGCTTGTGAATAAATGTTAATTATCCAGAAACTTGGACTCGTTCTTGTATCCTGCGTGTATATTGACGATTCCCGAGGATACGTTTCATAACAATATATGCATGTATATGTATTTGTGTGTTATGTCTTATTTTAAAATTTCGATTATCAAATTGTAGAATGTGTTCTTTAAACCGAATAAATCAATTAGTGATTTTATCTTACTTTTGTATGCATTTCTATTTATTCCCAGCTTTTTGTATAGAAAATAATTTAATTATATAAAATTGTTCTTAATAAATTTTAAAATGTTGAACTTTAATAAAGCTCTCATGAAATAATGCATTGCTCACTGCAAGTAAAACACACAACTAGAAACACACTTTTTTAGGCGATTTTCATGCACTTTTCAACTTGTATTTATATGAATGTTTCAATTTCTATTTATATCTATACTTTTTGTCCAATCATGATTATACATACAATACTCTGATATTATAGAATCTCCAAGATATTATGCAATCTAGGGCATGAATGGCAAGTTTCAACTAGAAAAGTTTTAGAGGATGAATTTGGAAAATTATACATTTGAGAAAGATCTTGCGAATATCAAATCTGTTAACTACACTAACAAATATCATCAACTTATTGGGCCTTTATAAATATCTCTTATATATTTATAAAACATATTATATCCCATCGCGGTCCTCTATTTGTAAAATATGCCCCTATTCAAAACAGAAAGATTATATAAAACAAGATGATAGATAACGTTAGACAGTAATTAAATAAATAAATATGGAACAGCATCGGTGTTCTCGTCTTCTATTCATCTACATGATTCTAGCGTATACTACATGATTCTGGAAGTCAGTGTTCAAACCCATCATACATGTCTTTATACTGGAACTTAAGGATGTTTTCAATTTCTGATATATGATGTAAATACTGTTGAAGGCCCAGACCACACAGCCAACCCTGAGGTTAACGGCAGTTTGATGTGTGGCCGGGATGTAAAGACTGTAATAAATAAATAACCAAGTGAAGAGGGAGATATATTTCTAGAGGCTTGAAATATGAGTAAAGAGAATACTATACGGGGAAAAGGGGTGCACAGTTGAGCAGTTGCAAATGCAAGGAAAATGTCATTTTGGTACAAGCATGGTGCTATGAGAAGAATGGAAAGGTTATGTGATAATATTACATCAGACCTCTTCGTCAGAGGATCTAAGATACCATCGATAATACAAACCAATAAGCGTTCATTGACGCTTTTTTGACTTTGTGGACACGTCTGAATACTTTGGAATTTATTAACAGATGTTTAAATATGGAATTTTTCATTCTTGAGAGATCTCAGTTGCAAATGAAAATATAAGTTGCAGATGTGAGTTGAAATCGACCGAATATGGAGATCTCTATGAATAACACCATTTCTAACATAAAACGAAATATTAAACATCAAAAGGCACAGTTTTGTTTTGCATAGTTTAAAGTCTCAGCCAAATATGGTATCCCAGACTTGAAATTATATAGGTCAGCTTTGGATGGCTATATTATTTGGGGTTTCGAATTCTTCCCTGAGCAAGATTTCATACTTTCACTGGATAAGCTACTGTGCCTCGCATAACCATTTATTACTATTTTTGTTGCTTATCCATATACACTCTGTTGCAAAAAATATATGCTCCCATAAGATTTGAGCTACAGCCGCAAAACTCGGCATGTATATACCGTTTAAGGAGATGTGCACAAATGATTATAATTTGGGAGCAAAGAAAAAAAGAAAAAAAAAAAACGTTTTATTAATAATTGGTGGCAACAATAATATTACATTTTAGTAAGCGGTAAATCCTCTCCTGGCAGCTATAGAAGCCGATATTCGGTGCTTCATAGAGTCAATTAAGTTACTTATGCCCTTCTGCGGAAGATTCTGCCACAAGTATTGCAACTGGTCAGCAAATTCAACGGTATTCTGAGAAGACTACAATTGCCGTTCAAGAATGTTCCAGACGTGTACAATTGGAGATAGATCTGGGGACCTGGATAACCATGGGAGGGTATTAAATCCTCGAAGATATTGTTTTGAAAGTCATGTAATATGTGGTCAAGTGTTATCTTGTCGGTAAATGGAACCTGGGCGGCTTGACAGCATAGGCAGAATAATCGGCCGTAGAATATTGTGGACGTACAAGCGAGTCGTCAGATTGGCTGGCATCACAATTAGAGGAGATCGGCTGTCCCACGAGATGACTATCCCGACTATCACAGTACGTGTGGAGGCCGTGTGCCGCTCGATAACAAATGCGGAATCGGAACGTTGGTCAGTCCTTCTCCCCACACGTATACGGTGGTCATCAAAACTAAGAGAGAAGCGGGATTCGTAGATACAAACTATATACTTCCAATCGGACATTAAAAGGAACGTCAACACCTAATCCCACCTTCTGATAGTCATTTCCTAATAGTATCCCTTGATACAGGATGCATCAAGGATGGCAAATGCTTTCAAATGGCTGACAGCAATGTCATTGGTGTGGACGTAGCTCGTCGCCTAACTGCGCGATCCTCTCGAGCAGTTGTCTGTATAGGGCGTTCTAAACCTCTGCAATGGTTACATGTGCCTTCTCTGATACACTGTTGTCAACATCGAGCAACCACCATATTGCTCCGACCAAGATGGAGATTGATACGTCTGTTGAACCACCTGCTTCCCTGATGCCTATAATGCGGCTTCCCTCTAGTTCCAACAATTGTTCATAGCGCCGTCGAATACGTTTCAAAGGCATCTTTATACACAACTTGTGCAGTATCAAAGCAGAAAATCTAGTTCCAGTTGCCCATGAGTGAAAACAACGGTCGTTTCAAATGCTGCACAATGATTCGTTCTCGTTGCATAAGTCCTATAAAATTATTGGCGATGACAGTTTGATCATTTGCATAACTCTTAAATGACATTTGCATGCCGAGTTTCAATGATGTAGCTCAATTTTTTTTTTTTTTTTACATACATTTTTTGCAACAGAGTGTATTTTACAATTCATGATTGTGAGGCTTCTTAAAATTTAACAATATTATCTTTTAAGTAATCAAAACTTATTTGTTTTGATTACTAACTTGTTTTTCTGACTAAAGCAAATTAAAACATTATTGCTTGAGTTACAAATTATAAAGCAATGAAACCACTTTAATATATTTTTCTTTAATTCAATTATTTTTTTTAAGAAGTAGATCTATATTTATCTATAATCATGTAGGGTTTCTATTGCTCAGTAATTCAAAATCTGTGTTTTCCATGTCTGAAATGTTTAGAAAGTAATTCTAATTTCTGTATTTTTACCTTTCTGTGAAGCAAGAGAATACTCGACGGGCCTCTTCAAGTCTGGTTGTGAAACGGCGAAGTCAGGTTGGCGCGCTAGATACACAAAAAAGTCTTCATAACACCTCAGAGGTGAAAGACATACATTATGAGCTATCTAGGTGCGCAATGGCATCAGCTAATAAGACTATTTTGATGGTAAGCTATGCGTGCATGTGCTTTAAGCTAGGCGAGATATAGAGTTTATTCAATTCATTTCTCATAAAAAATGTATTCCAAAACTTCAAATCTAGAAATTTGGTGCATCTAAGAGTGCAGCAAAAAAGACATATTCCAAAATATGAATAAAAAGTGTCATTGAATGTTAGAAGATTTTAGGTATTTCAACATAGAGCGGATGTGAAACAATCAGTAAAGAAATCTGGTATAGCTCGTCCCCGATTATACAACTCATTCGTATCACTGGCTTATACATTTTAAAAGTTCTTATGTTGCATTTTATAAGCATGGTATAACAAACATATCCACGCTTGTAATGCAGCGTAAAAATGATTAAAACATAATTAGGTACATAGTGATTTAACTTAAAGTTGCTTATCTCTATATACTTATCTCTTACAGACTTATTACTTACTATACTTATCTCTTACAGATTATTGCTAATTCTTGAACTACTAAGTTATACATCAAATATTTAAAAACCGCTTTTCCTAACACTTAATGATGATGGGCATGCAATTATCTATACAGAGTTGTATTCCTCTTTGTGGACTAGTAAAAATTTAATCTGACTTTAAATTAGTAATTAAAAATATGTTGTAGTTTAATGTAACCAGGTTAAAAGTAATTATTGAATAATTTAGTACTTTAATTTGAAGTTGTATTCTATACTGATTTCTTAACGACTGTTGCTAATTATTGATTTACTAGATTATACATCAAATATTTAGCAACTCATTTTCCTAACATATAATCATGATGGGCATGCAATAATCTATACAGAGTTGTATTCACCTTGGTGGACTAGAAAAGGGTTAATCTAACTTTAAATTAATAATTAAAAATTTTGGTGTAGTTTAATGCAACCAGGTAGAAATTAATTCAACTCCTGTTAACATAGTTCTTATTGACACCAATAACAGGATGGGCATAAATATTTATGTCATGCGTATAATAAAATAGCATGCCATAAGTTACTTCAAAGTAGTGAAACATGCAAAGAACATCGCAGAACAAACTTGTAAAATAAAAGTCAAATACTCATATAGAAACATAAATAAAACACATCATGCATCAAATACAATATTAAATTTATTATCGTGCACAAAATTCAACAGATTTTATAAATAAGTAAATTTTAAGATGCATATTATTTAGATAAACATCAATAAAATTAAAAATTAAAATGCAGCATTTGGATTAATAAGATTGGCAAACAAAAAAGGAAAGCAGTTATATATAACATCGATATAACACACAAAAAATTACATCTCACTACATTTAAACACAAAATTTATATTACACAAAGAGACAATTTTCAGAACAAAATATACATCTCAACTGATTTTTATCCACTTGTACATTATTTATTTCAGTATAAATATTGATAATCTCAACACATTAGTTCATTAATTTAAAACCACCATTCCTCATACAATTCACATGGCAATATATGAGTATATTTAAATGCTTCTAAAACAAATAACAATCTGAGAAATTAAAACATCAAAAAGAACTTTTCAAGATGCAACACCAGTACACAAACACTGATAAAATTATATAGAAATAAAAATTTGGGAGAAATTTTGAAGCGTGAGCTCTAAAAAGCCGATCAAATTTTTAGGTATTCCAGCATATGAAAGAAAACCTTTATCATATTCATTTATTTAGGAAAACCTTGTGAGAACACTTTGCCATTTTGTTATCAATTCCCTTGTTTGCATTAAGGTATGGTGTTCATGTTAACTAACAACCCATTAGATCTTTCTGTTTGAAGAGACAATCACTGGCCACTTATTCTGCGAGTTTGGAATATAATCAATGTTTCTGCAACAGAGCTGGTTTCGAGGAGCGAGTCCCAAGTTGTGTGTGCGCGGAAGGCTCGTGCTTGCATGAAGAACTAAACGGCGCGCGTTTGTATCTAATGGGTTTAGCTTAGAAGTAATATTATAGTTTTATTATGGGTTTCGCTAGAGGGTTCAAAGTGCGACAAGTTATTAGCTTTATTAGTACGTACTTTGAATTATGTGTGTCCAGGTGTACTATTATGTTGTTTCTGTCCGATGAGATGCCACTCAATTCAGTTCAATAATTGTGTAGTTGGTTTAACAGTTGTATGAGTACAATCTCTGGTCGTTAGGAATTTCATTGTTTGATTTTCAGGGCATATGAGTTAAGTAACTTTCGGTTGAACATTTAAGATCTCTAAAGTAAGAACTCTACACTGACATCCGACCTTAAAAACTATTGTACACAGATAAGAGAAAGTTTTTGTTTGGCCCAGTATTCCATATTAGCGCCCGAACTGAACAAAAGTATATTGTACAAAGAGGTTTCGGTCTGGTATAGGAGTTTAAGTTGGCCTCCAAACTTAAAGTTGTGCACAGCGAAGTTTGTAAAGTACATTAAAAAGAAAGTTGAAACAGAAGGTATATGTACCTAGTTTATCGAAACACTGGAGATTATGACAAAACTCGGTTTTTCGTGACATATAAACTTGGTTCCGTATGAAGTATGTGCAAGATCTGGGAAAATTATATATAGTAGGGATGAGGAGTGATGAACAAAAATGTTTATGTATTCAACAATCACTCAAGGGAAAAGCATGGTATTGGTAAACCATGCTGGAAGAAGATAGTTGTAAAACTGGAAAGAAAATTAAATACAAGCGATAAAATGAGATTTCTCGAATCGAGAAAATGATTGCCAGGTTGGGGCAAATTGGAAGATTTTGAAAGGGAGGTGTGCTCGAAATATGTCTAGATAAGAAGGATTTAGATGGTGAGTCAGAAGTATCCGAATTAGAGAAAACGGAATCAGAATTTGTAAGCGATTTAGAGAGTTATGTTAGTTATTCGTAAATGAAATATGTTCGAAGTTAGAATGTGATCCCAAAGTACCCGAAAGTGATGTGGATTCAGATTTGCAAGGAGTTTTCGAAGTACGCGAAGTATGCTATAATAAGGTAGATTCCGATATTAGAGATAGTTCCGAAGTAAGCAAACTGAAAATGGCGACAGATATGGGAAATGGTACCGAAGCACGCGATCTGTGTGATAATCAGATAGATTCATATTCTAACAGTGGTGCCATTGTAAGCGATCTGTGTGATTATTAAGTGGATTCAAATTTTAAAAGTGGTATCGAAGTACGCGAGTTATGTGATAATCAAGTGGTTTGAAAGTTGTACGGTAGTACGTGAGCTGTGTGTGATAGTTAGGTGGATTAGCATGGTAACCCGAAGTGCACAAAATAGGTGTTAAAAATGAGGAATCGGGTATGAGTGAAAAGGGGTCCAGCCGGTAGTGAATAGGCAGAATGTGAAAAAAATAGTGAATAGGCAGAATGTGAAAAAAAACCGAGTTAAAACCCCATATCCAAAAAGGACCATAAAAGAGGTTCAACAGGGAAGACCTCAAACATATAGAGGTCAAAAAATAACTGGCAAGAAAATTATTGTCCGGCCGGCGCGCAGCCAGAAAAATAATGTGAGAAAGCGCAAAATCCAAAAAGCTAGCAATTATACGGATCCGGTAATAGACCCACCAAAAAAGAGACCACCACAAATACAAGGGTACCAGAAGGATAAAAGAAGAATCTGCGATCCCAACAAACCGCCCTTTGAAAACAAAACCCCAGAGGAGTATTGAGAAAAAAACATCCTGGCATCAGCCACCTAACGATCCAGAACTTAAAGCAAAAGTCCCATGGTACCGAAAGAAATGGTTAAAAACTCAGACTGGTTAGCGTGGAAGGATGTCTTATATTGACGCATGCAAAGATAAGTACAAAATAGTGAAATGTATATAACGCTGTAAAGAAATTGATGTGGGTTAAGCTGGAAAATTTTTAATTAATCTGTTTTTCAACCAGTTAGTGAAAGTATCATTGTCAGAAAAAGCTCATAAAGTACTTTTGTCAACAAGTTTCGATTGTTTTTAATGATGACGTGTAAAAGTTGAAAAAAAAGTTTGTCTGTTGTAGATTGACAACTTTCTTGTTTCTACACGTGATCCATTGATGTAAGAAATAGTGACTATTGTAACAAACGATAGAATCTGATACCATTTGTTACAATAAAAATAGTATTTATGTGTATAATTAAATTTTGAAATAAGTGTAATTTTATGTTAGATGTGGTGAAATATGCAGAAAGTATGAAGCAAATGAAGCCCCGGTTTTTTTTTCCCGAATAATTTTTTTGGCGAGTGGAGAAACACTGAAAAAAGTTTCGCAAGGGTTTTGAGTCATGATAGCCCGGTCTTGTGGTTGAAGTCTGCAAATGAATCGAATATTTTATCATCGTGTTCCTTAAAATCAGAAAATCTTTTTGAAGATTCATCGGTGTTTATCAGTCAGCTAGGAGTACTTTTTATCCTTCACAGTCTCAGTCACGTTATTGACAGCTCCGTGAAATGGACAACTTTTCCGTGAAATGACAATTCCTAGCAACATGCGGATGGGCATTGTCCTGTTGAAATACAGTTCCAGGAATGCGTTGAAGGATGGGTGCGACTCCGGGCTCCAGAACATCTCTAATGTATCAGTTGCTGCTGAGATTACCCACAATTCTTAGCAGATGAGATCGTCTAAGGCAGTGGTTCCCATACTTTCAGGTCCGCGGACCCCCTCAGAGAAAAAAAAAATTCGCGGACCCCTTAAAACCATATTGCAAGAGCATGTTTCTATTGGATATGTACAATAAGCAAAATTTAGTGTGAACAGTGATGCTGCTTTCTTGCAATTTGCTCAGTAATATTTGGTTTAATGCCTGATAATTTCAGTCTTAAATCACTTTCAACTTCAAGTCTATTTCTTTATTTAGATTTTAAATATGTCAGGTGGGAGAAAGCAATTTAATTATGTTTGAATATATAGCCTATCAGTTTGAAATTAATTTCATGAATGTATTTAATTCAAAGTTATTTATTAAAAAAGTTCATTACTATTTTATTTAAAAAAAAAAAATAAAAAAAAGAGTAGAGAAAAATAATGAATTTTATTTTTTTTAAAGCTAACTATTTATTAGTTAAATATTGCGTGTTGTTCGCGGACCCCCTAAAACCTCGTCGCGGACCCCTAGGGGTCCGGGGACCCCAGTTTGGGAACCACTGGTCTAAGGTATTCAATGGCGCTCCAGACTATCACGCTTGGCGTTCGTCCAGTATGACATTGGAAAAGGCACTCCGGAAGGTGGCGTTCACTGCTATAGCGCCTAACGTGGATGCGGCCACCACTGCACCCCAAATTAGAGCGTAATTCATCAGAAAAGACAACTTGTTGCCAATCGCACGCCAGTGTCTATGTTGATGAGCTCATTGTAGCAACAGTCGTCGATGGTTTTCTTTCAAAGGTATTCTTTCACGCCATCCACGGTGCAGCAGATGCCGACGAATTGTTGGAGCAGACAATGACACACGTGTATAAGTTCTCCAACTTTCTGCCAACTGTCGAGATGAAGCTGTACTGTCCATCACTGCCATGCGGATGAGGTGTCTACCATCCCGTGCCGACGTAACATTTCCACTGCCAGATTTGCGACTTGTCCGGTTCTCTTCAGTCCACTGCTTCCAGACTCGCATCACTGTCGTGGCATCGCGCTCCATACGAGCAACACGATAAGAAAACCCCCTTCACGAAGGCTGATCATTCGTTCCCATTTAAACTCTAACTTGTTCATATGGCGCAATCTGTCGTCGTAGAGGTATAGTGACTTATCATGTAACGTTTACCGCTGTTAGACAAGCATAGATTATTTTCAACGCCACGCTACAACTCTCTCTTTATACGGCTAAAACAGCAGTTCAGAGGGCGCTGTTCAGAACATGCGTACTCGGCGACTCTGAAATTCTAATCATTTGCATAGTACACCCTAATTAACATTTGCTGTAAGTTTCAGCTCAATCGCGTAATTCTTTCATGGTGTTGCAATTTTTGGAAACATGAGTTTATATATGTATATAAATACAGTGTAAATACAGTATAAATACAGTGTAAAAATATGCACCCAACTGCATTGTAGGATGAGAATGCATTTCAATTGCAAGACGGGCAATACACGTACAGTTTACTATTCCAATCGACTTGAACAATCCAAACATGGAAGGTCAAACTCAAGAATGTGAGGAGGCTTATTGACAAATTATTTGGACTGTTGGAATTCGCGCAGTTCAACCGACCGGTCGTTCAAGCGCTACTGTCAAACTGACGTGTATGGCGTGGCTTCCAATTGAGTGCTCAGTCCACAGGTTTACAAAAGTTATTTAATATGGTCTATACGCTCACAGCAAAATCCCAAGGAATATTGAAAATGATGAAACAACAGTCCGATCTGTGTGTATGTATGTGGCGTGGGACAAGCAGGTGTAACTTTCACAGTTTGGCCTCTCAGTTCTAATTGAGACTGTGCGTGTATGACGGGACTAAGAGTGGATTAGGGGGATATTTTAAGCGCTCTATTGTTCTTTTTGTACATCCAATAGCTACTTTAACCTGGACTTATATTTTATGATATATTTGGTACAACAGTGATTCATACTCAGAGTTCCCCAGCCGTATCCGAGTTTTCAACCCAGGTCCTCTGTATATAAGGTTTGAGAGCAAACCGCTAGACGTTGTCCGAGCAGAATGCCACCCCCTCCCATTGATACGATACTTGTATTTGAGTCTAAAAATATCTTGTTAGGTGATTTTTGTTTAGGGAATCTTAGGATTTTTAATAGAACACATAAATATTTCTTGGGAGCATGATTCCGAGTTCTAATGAAGTTACTGAAAATATTTAATAGATCAGGAAAATATCACTGTTTGATTGTATTTTTCCAAAAAAAACTCCTTCCTTTTAAACTTACTTGAGAATTGTTTTGATCTGTCATTTGCTACCTCCTGCCTAGGCGCTGCGTAATCACCCCTGGTCGACTGCGAGTCCGGGTCCCTGGTGCCTCCTATGGTGACCACCGTGTGATCCCGAGATTGTTCTGGGGACTCGGGAACGTCCTGTTGGTCATCTTGGGCCACTCGGCTACCCGAAAGCTTGATTCGCAATTTCTTAAGGCGGTCTGCAAAGGGAGAAGACAAATTAGGCCACATGTTCTCGAAAACTCTAATCAGAATCAACCAACGTAACCCTTGAGGATTATACTACTACCCTTCGATACTATAGTGCCCCTGATGGGTGCTATATTAAACAATATGACATTTGGCAAACAAGCATCTTTAATGCACCATATAAACTACATTAATTATAATATTAGGAGATTAAAATATCATGACCCTTGTCCCCATTGGGGGACAGGTGTTTTCAGTGCACCAATACCACAGATATACAACTAAAATGAAGCACAGAATCGAATATACCGGAAATGTGTCTAATGCGGAATACATATTCCATAAAATTGTCTTCAACTACAATGTAGCACATAAACTAGATATTCTATAAATGTGACACTGTATATTCCATACATGCGAAAACTTAAAAATGCAACGTCATAAAGAAAAATGTAAGGAAATGCATTCAGCTTTTGCAAGCTGAAATAATATCTGCATCGTTCTGCCATCTGTACTTGATAAAAGAAAGCTGTTAGATTCATTCAGAATGAAAATCCTTTTATAGTTTATTTAAAAAAATTATGTTTTTTCTATGAAAATTGTTATAATTATGTGTTGGCTATATAAAAAATATTAATGTTTTGGCTATGCAAACAACACTCCTAAAAGGTTTTTATGCAGTTATACGGATAGAGTACATCCAACTTCATATTTAATTAACATATTTCATTAATTTATTCATGCAAACATGCACTTGTTGATCCAAAGACAAGTTAAATGCCGGATTTATTTAATTAGGAAACTGATTTATGAACTTAAGTTATCTTAAGATTCGTTCCCCGAATGAACAGATCCCCCCCCCCCTCTCATGTGATTGAAAGTATCAGCTATTCCGCGTTGACGAGCGCATAAAAAGCACGAAACCTGTCCATGGATTATTCTATTTGCAATGGAAACGCAATCCTTTTTGTATAAACGTATTAGAACCGGGAAAGAAAACTGTAGCGTGGTAAAACGTGTGTAGGACCCACGTGTTAAAAAAATAAAACTATTTTATTAATAATAACACCTTGTTGGAATTGCTGAACTGTAAAACCTTCACCATTTTATATTTCACCTTTATAGTGCGACAGGAAGGAAAGTATTTGGCGTCGTAAATGCTATGGGCGCCCATAGAACTTTTTTCAAGAGGTGGTAAACTCAAGAATAGGAAGTGCAGCATCGACTAGCCGGATGACTGCCTTTGCAACCATGAACATTCCAGAGGGCGTGATCCCCTTGCTCTTCCCAATGGGCGGCCGTAATAGATATTTCGTGCGATATTTAGAGTGGGGACCGTAAAATCCTTACGTTGCAAAATTACAGGGTGTCTGAAAATAACAGCGTAACCTTTGAAGTAGAGCAGAAGTAAAGCCAGCTACACCGACCTAGATTACAGCGAATAATCAGTTATAACGAAGTTTGTGGCAGAAGATCCTTAATGCAGCAAATATATATACGTATTTTTTTAATCGTTTATAGCTAAGAGATGATGCAACGAATAATTATTTGAGAATTTTAATATTCATTATAAGCGCGTTTCATATTTATATTTACTCATACTCTTCATGGGTGGCAATGAAACGAAGTCTGAAAAAATCGCTAGAATTTAAAAAAATATTACTACTCTAAAATATGAGAACTTGAGATATTTCACATAAAATGACACTTGTAAAGACTGGGTTTTCAATATTAAACCACAATATACTATCTTAAGCATTTAAAATATAATCTGTTGAAACATTCCCTACATCGAAGGCACTTTTCGACCAAACTGATAATCTACCGTCCGACTGACGGTATTATGTACTTGGTTTTTCTTCAAGACTACTAATCCTATTAAAGTCAGTCAAATTTGACGACAGATTATTACATGCATTGTTATATGAATGTGAGAATCATGTGTCTACAATTTATAAAAAAAAATCCTCAATGTTGCAATATATCACAAAATAACCTAAATACAGTATTTCATATTACTACTCGTAGATGAAATACTACGGAGTAGTAATATGAAATACTGTATTTAGGTTAATTTTTTCAGATATAACTTCCACAGATATTTCGTCTCTTAGTTCCTATCGACATTAGTTGCATGAAATATACTTGTATATTCAGAAAAGTTCCTTTTCAAATATTGCAGTTTATAATAGCACAAGAAAATAAAATCATACCATATGGTTGAAACAGTAAGCAGGATATTATGAATCTATGTATCCACGAGAAATTTGTGACAAAAACTGTTTACGTTGACAGATGTCCTTATGAAATATATACTTTCATGGGGTTTCAAGTGAATAAAGACATAATATGTTAAGCAAGGACAAGACATCTTAAAGACATGACTCATGATACAAGATACATGCATGGCTTTAAGCCAATTTTGGAGAAAGCAATCACCCAAACTGCCACCCTACTTCATTCACCCTAAAGATATTATTTTCATAGCTATGTTTTCAGATTCTAGTATTCAGATAAGATCATTTGATGTCATTCGCATGTTAAAAAGGATATAGCAGAGAAAAACCATAAAATAATTCGCTTCCTAATGCAGAAGTTACACTTCCAAGATAAAGTTCACATTGATGTGATTAACTAGAAATCATGCTTATTGACCCAATCTCTGTTAATATCCTGTCTAATGAAGAGTGCAGACACAGCTGAGCTACATGTAAATATAGATATGCATTTTTAAATTTTTCTATTACACAAGCTATTGAGAAACACATCAAAGTTGTCTCTGAGACTACTTTTCAAATGGTGTATGGTGAAGTATAGTGTGAAAGAGAAAAATATTGACACATTCTTGTCCAATTGGAATCAAGCAGATAACATCGTCTGTCGATACAAAATAAGTTATTCAAAGTGTTCTAACTAAAATTTTAAACTTAAAAAATACGTGAAATGTTGTGGGGACAGCTACCTGTATGTAATAACTTCTACGTTGATATGGTGTTATAATTTTATACAAAAGTATTAATAGCACAAGCCTGCAAAATTAGAGTCGTCAAAAGTTGTCTGGAAACTATTAACTGTTTCTGATGTATTTTTAGTCGCCATTTTCAAATATGACTTCCAATTTTCTCTATCACCAAGGAGTTTTCACAAATTGAATCTCATATTACAGGACAATAGCTTTAAAACGCACGATATTAAGGAAATTAACAATATTTAATATTTTTCGTAATAATTTTTGGAATGAAAATAATGGAAAAAATAGTTTTTAAAGTAATTAAATATTAATATACATACTGATAGATAGTTATATTTTCTTGTGGTGTCTTTTTTTCCTTTTTCCTGCGAAATTCCTTCCCAGGTCGTCTCTGTGCAGCTTCCAGCAATATCCGCCATCATGTAGATATTCCACCTGCTACTTTATTTCCATCCTCTTGGTTTCTTGGTGGAATCAGTCTCTTTGTTCTTCGCTGACAGCTCCCAGATTCTCAGGAAAACAGTCGTGAGAAAAAGTAGTTTTAAGCTCATAGAGCACCCCAAAATCCTTGAATTTTTATAGTATGTTTCCACAATCATTTTGTAGTTGGGGTCCTAGTTATTTCCTAAAAATTTGGTCACCACCTCTTTGACAGCTTTCCACGCTCCTTTTCAACATTTTCGATTTCTTCTTTAAGCAGTTTATCCTTCTCTAAGTTTCCTGATGCCTGAACCGACAAAAGTGCCTTCTTTCAACTTTGATGTAGATGATCCCGTAAATTTTGCACAGATGTATTTAAAACACCCTCCTTCTTTCGACAAAGCTTTGACAAACTGCTTCACCAATCCCAGTTTTATGTGAAACGGGAATACAAGGTTTTTTCCCTAGCAACCAAAGTTTCATGTAACACATTTTTACTTCCAGGCTCTAATGTGATTCTTTCTGTCTTTTTTTTTATCAATATTGCTTGTAGATCTCGACCGTCCCACTCACACAAAAGACATAGGTATTTGGTGTATCCACTTTGTTGTCCCAAAATCATAGATGAGACTTTAAAATCACCACAGACTGTTCACCCATGATCATTGTACTTAAGTTAACTGATAATGAAGGTTAAACTTTCGTATCATTCTTTCAAATGCACGGAATGTCCTACTGGTACTGAGGTGTACTTATTATTTTTAAGGAGAAGCACAACTTTGAGGCTTCTTTTTATGGCATTGATAAACAATCTCCAATCAGTGACTTCATATTCTACTTTGAATGCGCTTATCAATCCGGGAAAATCGCTACAATAAACTAAATCACCTTCTTCTGAAAGGAAAGGAAGAAAATCTCTGTCTTTATATCTAAACCATGAGAAAGAAGTGCCAAGGACTAATAAATTATTTTTGTTTAGACTCGAGCACGCAGCAGATCTGCAAATTCCTTAGGTAGATTCGTCATCGTATCATCGTTATTTTCATTGCTGTTGGGTGGCTATGGGTGGTGTTGGGTGGCTATTTCTGGAGGTGTTGACATGGATGTTTTAGGACCAAGTTGCACTAGGCGTATTACTGATGGTTAATTGGGATATGAAATGTATTTTTTATATTAAAACCTAGAACATTCAAAGAACAGAAGTAACAGTCATTGGAGTGGTTGCGGAGTTCTCGCCATACCATGTGAATTCCGAAACAGAAATATTTTTGTTGTTTCTTTGACCCCTTCTATAGTAAGTTCTTCTTCAAATGAGTCATGTTTTATCTCGGCGCTTCAGATTCAAAGTGGCCACTTGCACTTTTATTCGCCCCTCCCTCTCCTATTTTAAGATTTACAAGTTTCATGAATATTTCTCTATTTACCTTTAAAATGCACTTCAAAAAAGCCCTATTACATTTAATTGGTTGTAAATAATGGAGAATTAAAATAAATAAATTTATTTTTATTATTGAAATTAAGGGTATTGGTGTATACCAATGCGCTTGATTTTAATCCAAGTACTACTCAGAATTGGAAATTAAGTAAAATTGGTAGATAATGGAATTGTTTTACTATTTTTCCTGAACTCAGCACCTAAAAATCTATAAGAATCAATTGTTACTTCTCAGACAACTTTTCCATTGCAGGCCTGTATAATTATTGATACACTTTTATAAACTATTGATAAACGTTCACAAGCTATTGATAGACTTTTAAAAACTATTGATAAGCTTTCATAAAACAATTACTGAAGAACTTGTATAAAACAAGGGTGAAGAATGACTAAATATTTTGTCTAATACACAAAAGAAGCCACGTATATTATGACATTTCCGAGTTATCAAAAACATAAAATTAAAGAAATATATTTTAATCACATTTTAATGAAATTATGTGGAAATTTGGATCTCAAAAGACACGGTAAAATATTTAACGAGATTTGCCTGATGTTTTAAATATTATAATGCGTTTATAAAATAAGTTTTCCGCATTAGCTCATATCCAAATGGCGTTAATTTTTTTATCCATTTTTTATCCATTTTTTATCCATTACATTTTTGTCTCTGTAGTTTTATGGAATCAGTAAAAAATTCAACACCTCAGGGGCTTGGAAATTATTTTGACTATTTTGATAAAAGTTTTTGTGTGGCATATGTAGTCTGTCTATAAAGCAATTTTTTCGCACTAACCGCAATGGAAGTTTTAAAAAAATAGAGGGAAGGGAGTGGGGGTGGGGGGTTGTCCCGGCTTAATGCACATCAGCGATTTGTTTCGCCGATCTGTAAAAACATAAAAATTATTCTGCCGCACATTTCCATGTAGATTAGGAATTTGTTTAGCTGATCTGTAGGAAAATGTGATTGGAACATAAAAATTAATATACCAAACTGAAATTTAAAAATTTATATGCTACATTTGCTGATCTGTAAGAAAGTGTTGTTAAAAAACAAATTTTTTGACAAATTTTCATGCAATTCAGTATTTTTATTTACAACTGCATAAAAATTTGATTAGAATATAAAAATTATTAAGCATAGAATTAAAAAAATCAATATTGAAAGTTTTGATATATATATTTTTTCAATTCTATAAGAAAATTTTCATACGAAACATGAAACATTTATTATAATTCAAAATCATATTTTTATATATCAAAAACAATTTATATATAAAACTATTGTGTTTACACACGAATTGTAGAACAAAACCTTTCTCAGAGAAAAATCAAAAACCCGTAAAATTGTTCAATTGTTCAATATTACCACATGCAATAGACCGTCTTCAATCAGTAAAAAACACTTTGTTCAAAAAGAATAAGGAAAATTTGAGCAATATATTTAAGCAACGTATTTATTACTATTACTATTTTCATTATTGTTATTTTGCAATTTGTACTAAAGTACTTTTTTCAAGTTTCCTTACGCAATAGACCTATTTCTTGCAATTATTCCCCTTTGTATAGTGAATTATATTTGTTGTTTTTAATACTAATATTATTATTTTCTTACTTAACATTTTTCAATTTCACTACTTCTCTTTATATGGTCATTTACAATTAGAAAGGATAAAACTTATTTTACCCTTAATTGAGTTACATTGTAATGCTAATTCAGCTTTTTCTCGAAAAGTTTTGTTCTTATTTCCATCACAAATCAAACAATCTAAACAGTTAAAATATTAGTCAGACACTTTATGAGTGTAACCTTATGCACGCAGTTCAACATCCTTTGCAGGCAGCTAGCTATATCTATATTTAAAAGCCAGTGCATTATAAAGCATTGTTAGTTCTCCGAAGCAAAGCAAAAGTAGAAGATATTAAAAATATATATATCATGTCTTGTGCTAGTTAATTTCTTGGATGCTCTATCTGCAAATCTTTTGGGTAAGAAATTGGTTAGAAGGACTGGATTGAAACAATTATATAATGTTAGACGAACAGTAGGTGCGAAGATAAATACTATTGTTTAGCTAATTAATATCCAGTTCATTGGGTTAGTTTAAGGGTTGCCAACAATTCAGGCACAGTGGCAATTTAGTTTATTAATGCATTGATTAACAAACTTGAAAATTATTAACAGCTTAATTATAACTTGATTACCAACTTATAAATGGTGTTCTTGCTGCAAAGTAAATATTTAAATTAACAAAATATTTGTAGTATGCCGTATTTAGCAGGACTGATATGCAGACTCTTTTTCATAAGTGTGGATATGGTTAAATCTATCTGCATCAAAACATTATGTTACTTTTGAAAACTCTACCAGATGGTTTATTAAGTTTCTTTGATAAATAAAGTTTATTAGTTTTCTTTGATAAATAAGGTCAATTCCCGTATAAAGATTAAATAAGCTTGTCTATCACGCAGGATATTTTATAAGATTTCGCGGTTCGATTCTTCAATTATCACACAAACTTGCATATATGATTTCTATAATTTATAATTGATGACCTATAAACGTCTACTCACATCCAATAAGGGTCAATCATGGACAAAACGTACCTCAATATGCTGGCGCTGAATTCAATAATTTTCTCTTTAAGAACTAACTCTACCATTTGATGAGAAAATCTGATTTTGTCCTGGTATGTTCGGATTTTAAACGAATCTGTTAAATATTTACTATTTATAGCACCAAACTGTGAATTCAGAGTTTGCATGCCATTAGATATTTAAGCTACTTACATCACTTCAATTAGACGAATATTTTAAAAGGCTCTTTTATTTTTGCGAATGGAGAAGTTTGAAAATTGAGAACTTTCATATACTTTTTTCTAAATACTTCATGTAACATGTTATAAATACAAATCAAATAAGGTTGAAATTGTACACCAAATGTACCCATCATTGTTAACTGTTGAAATGTAGCTTAAACAAAATGGCTGACAGATGAATTTTAATGCCTTTTCAACAAATATGTTTAAACTTTCAAAGTCATTGTATCCTTAGATTATTTCTTATGTTGCGAAGTGTTAGACATATTTTTAAAATAATAAAACTCTTAATTAATACCGGAATAGAAGCAGGAGCTTCTGTTTTGCTAACCGCTACACCACTCATGTAAGCAATTATTTTAAATTATCTTACCATGTAGATATACAGTGGTTGTCAATAAGATGTTTTAGATATGTGCAAGATTATTCTGTTATTGAAAAAAGGCAAGACAAAAGAACAAGAGTAATTCGGCATGCAAAACACACAATGCATTTTGCAACTCTATCGTGATACTTTCGTTTAAAACAGTATCAGAAAAAGGTTTCCCGAAAATTGCTTATTTTAGCATTTCAATTAGGGCCTTCTTTTGTATCAGCCTGCGAAATTCTCTCAATATGGCTAACGTGGATAATTGCAGATGTGGGGGAAAAGCTGTTAATGGTTATGAATAAAATCTTTGTTAAATGATGGATAATTGTTGACGTGGAGGAAAACCGGTAATGGTTATGAATGAGATCTTTGGTAAATGGAAGACATTCTACCACACGGTTTTGTTTAATAAGTGTTTCTCTGATTCTCCAACACTGAGCACAGGCGACGGAGATGTATCTACTCTATCAAGAAATCTTTGGTTGTAATAGGGAAGTCGTTGGCAACCCAGGTATAAAAGGATGAGCGTGTTAATAAGCCAGGTCTACAATCTACAGTTAGATGGTTCAGCAAGGTGGGCAGAAGCTCTCTATTTGGCGTGCGTGTGAGAGCTGGAAGAACAATGTATTGTGCAACCTTCGGAGTCTTTGATGGACACCTCTCTTGCATATCCCAGCTTGAATCTGCTACGCGGAACAAGGCGCCACAAGGCTGGAAACCTGCTGAGCACTGCAGGGAACAAAAGGGTTTTAGATATCTAGGAAACATACACCACGCAAGATTCCAGAGTAGGCTTAATAAATACTAATATGTCATATGATTCATCTAAAAAAAGTATGCCACATTTTCTACTGTTCGATATTCTATTGTAGGGTATGCCACATTTATATATATTCGTACTGTACAATGTCGTATCTACTGTACTGTATTTGTACAATTATTCGACAACTTATAGTGACTTAGTTAAGGATCGAAATAAAAAATTTAGTTTACTTTGTATAAGACATTTTATCACTTAATGTGAATCCTTCTGTAATATTAAACTGAATAGGGACGTTTTTACCAAAAGGATCCTGATTTGAAGGGGCACCAAAGTAGCTATTTTAATCGTAAAATGTAGACTCATGTTATCATTGAAGGGGAACTTAGAAAAAATACTGCGCCTTAGGCCAACCATATTGGAGAACTATGAAGCAGTCATCAATTTATCGCATCAGTACATTTTCATCAAACGGCTCTGGTTTTAAGCTCCCCTACGAGGATGAGTTTGTCCTAAAAATATATATTTATTTTGACATTGATTTATATTGCATCTGCATTTTTTGGTAAGTTACCCTTACAGCCATTAAACTATCCAAAGTTGTGTTGCGTGTTGCTCATTTTCTTGAAAAAAGTGGTCTAACAAAATAATGTACTCGAAACTGACTTCTTTCAGACCGCTCATTCTTGTAGACCATCGCATTAACTTTTGTAAATACCCTTGTAGTCTTTCATGAATATAAAATTGACCGCTTACAAGGATGACTACAAAACTTTCGTATAATTCGACTTCGCCGGTTACACTCGTGCCATAAACTACACAAACATACACACACACGGGTTGAAGAATATGGCCGATTTACAGAACGATAAAAAAGTGTAAATCTAGAAAAATTTGATAATTTCGTTTAATCATGGGGGTGTAATTTATGAAGAAAAGTAAATAGTTTGAATGTTGTCTTCAATGACCCTATATACCACTATATTACTTTAAAATTCAACAATAAAATTTTATTTAGTGCAGAGTTCTGATATTCTATTATATATAGCATAATATAAAAAATTCCGTCTTTCAGACAGTTTTTTCTCAAGTATCAAATAAATTATCGAGGAATACTGCTAACAGTGGCATCGAGGAATACTACTAAATATAAACAGTGGCATCAAGGAATACTACTAAATATAAACAGTGGCGTAGTCAAGAGAGTTCCCCCAATTTCAGAGGCATATTCTCTCCAAAACAACACATGCACACTGACTCCCCATAGGCTGAATTGTATGAGCTTTAAAAAGATCGCAAGTGGTCTACCGATGCTGGGTGCTGCATTAGAAGCTGGAATTCAAATTGGAAACGCTTACAACCGGCAGGTATGTTACTATACAGACAAAATACATTTATGTCATGCAGATTAACTTTTGCTTGGAGTTTATATAAAAATTCACTTATCTCGTTTTTAAATAATGCAATTGTTAAGAGATATTCGATTTTTTAAAAATACACAAAAACTTTTAGCTAAACATTATTTTTAATAAAGCAGCATAATATAAAATTACCGGTATAGAAATTTATCGGAAACAAACCGAGTTTTTCCATGAAGATTAAAGAAAGTAGTTGCACCAGCAAAGGCTGTCTGTCAGAAAGAATGATTGATACCGTAAATATTCATTTTATTATTAACAAAGTATTTTTTCCCCAGGTACTTATTTTAAAGTTTTTACATGAAGAATAATCTTGCTGAAACTTCCACAGTTCATGTGTGTTTCATTTTATAGTCAAGAGAGGGCAGCACTAAAACTTTTACGGTACTTTGTAAGTACAACATACATGAAAAGTTTAATGCTTATTTGCGTGAATTAAATTTCAATACACTATGTAGCAAAAAAAAAAAAAAACGATGCACCGTGAAGAAAGTACTCTATCGGTTACGAACACGCATTGGGTATATACAAATAAAGAAATAATTGATATTTGAAAAATACATTTTTACAGAGCAATAATAACATAACAACCAGTGTTTCTTTCAGGGACTTTTTGGCCGAGTGTGTGTGTGTGTGTGGGGGGGGGGGGGAGAGGGACTAATAGGCACTGTACTAACGTGACGAAACAGCAAAACCAGTGAAATTTGTTCGTCCGTGCAAATGTCTCTCCATATATGAGATGTGCGCTTTTATTGAGCTCTGGAATCTCCTTGTTACTTTCCGTATATACATAATGTATAAGGAAAGTATTGTGACGGGGTCGAAAATTCGAATTCAAGTTTTCGACGGGAGAGCACGTTTCAAGCAACCCTGATCACGAATCGAACACTTTTGAAGTGATGTCTGTGTGTGTGTGTGTGTGCCAGTGAGTCTGTGGAGACGATAACTAACGAACGAATGGACCGATTCGAACGAAATTTGGTAGAAAAATCACAATCCGTAAACACTAGAAGCCTATTGTTTTTATATGCAATCGAATGTTCAGAACCTCCCTAAAATTTTCGAATGAAATTTTGAAAAAATCGTCAAAAAATCAAAACCGCTAACAAAGTTACGCAAATAGACATTTCTTATATAATTTTTTATTAGAAAACGATTGATATAAATTTTAGAACACTAACATGAACCGTTCTCGAGATATTGCACATTTTTCAAAAAAATTATCAAACAGTCATATAAAATAAAAAAAATATTTCCTATTGAGAAACATGTTTACTTTCATATGTAATACCATGCGATAAATTTGGTGACATCATTCACGTGGAACTAGCTCGTTCCATTCAGGAAAAAAGATACTTTGAGTGATAATTTTGTATTTGAACGCCAATAGTCATTTATCTGCTGTAAGAATAACTTATTTCTCCGTGCATAACCCTTGGCGAGATTTTGGCGACGAATTTGGCGGAATATCGCCAACTTGGCGATATTTTTAATTGTTTCCAAATTAACAAAAATCTCGCCAAATGGATAAAAATGACGCTAAATCAATGAAAATGACGACTAATTGAAGAAAATTCAATATCTTGGAAAGAATATAAGTATCTACTATAAGAATAACATTTCTTTTAACTGTAAAAGTAGTAAATTCATTGCATTATATAAGGAAAGTCATGTGTTGTCCACATCAGATTTTTGTTGCTGTTGTTGTTTTTACAACAGTGTATACATTAAATATTTTAAAAATAAATTAATAAATATATGTATGTCTGCACACAAAATCTTTAAAACATATAAAAAAACATGTTTCTAAATTTGCATTTTTAATTTATACTTGGTACATACTCTGGAAGCTTGGGTAGTGTACACTTTTAAGTTCTATAATAAATGGAAATCTTACCTGGACATCTAGAAGAGAAGTACATTAATGTTATATGAATATCATATAAGTTATATAGATGTCATATTAAATTTTTGAATGAACGAAATCTATTTTGTAACTGTAAAATATATGTCCTCGTGGGTATATTAATTAACTGAAATATAAATTTACATAAATTGTTAGTCGAAATTAAGTTAGAACTAACAATTTAGTTTCACTTATTTTCATTTAAATTATTGTTCTTGGATTTTCAAAATGCAACATAATAGGATGTTATAAAAATTAATTGGAAATGTATAAGCAAAATATATCTGGATAAAACTAGTTATGATTTCACTTTATAAGATAGTGGATAAAATATACACTTCAATAACATGTGAAAAATTTAAAAGTAAACACAAATGAAGGAACAATTAAAATCACATTCAATACATATAATAATAAATTACAGCGGACTAAATTTAGTAGAATTAAATTTGAACTTCAGTATTTATGATTAGAAAATATAACTTATTCATAATGGAAACTTCAACAACGTTTTATTGCAGCATTATAAAACTGCCAACATTATAACAAAAACAATCTCCATTCGCTAAATACTTAGAATTTCTGTATGAAAAAATGTTATGCACAATACAGACTACAAAGAATTTGTTGAATTTTTGTACAATACTGAATTAATATAATTTTTAAACATAATTTTTAAACAATAATATATGAATATAATTTTGATACAATAATATATGAGTATAATTATGAATATAATTTTTATACAATAATGAAATTTTGGATAACTCAGATTAAAAATCGACTCATTTTATGTAAAAAGCGCTACAAATTCCAGTGATTTTATAAAAATAATTTTCTTTGAAATATCAATAAAAATGATTTGAAAGAAAGATTGTTTCATTTAATATTCTTTGAAAGTGGCATACATTTTCAATAAATGTAACTCTATTTTATCATTTTTTACATCTCAGTATATTTTTCTCAAACTGAAAATTTTTGCGTATAATTAAGTATAAAATTTCCATGTCTATAAATTTCTTGGAATGGCCAAGCTATTTGAACATGGAAAAATAATATAAGCTTCGCAAATTAAAGATGTATAATATCTGTTTATTAATCTGTTTATTAATCTCACAGTAAGTTAATTTAAAATAACTATTATTTAAAACCATCTCATATAGCACAAAATTGAGTTCATAAAATGCACTATTTTAAAAGCCTATTTTTTAAATATACAACTTACAAAAACATTATGAAAAAAACCCTCAATTACAGAAATTAATACATATTGTAATGCCATTCCGTAGTAACAAATTATTCACTTACGCATTCTAATGGGACTTGGAAGAGGCGATGCCACAGCATCACGAAAGGGGGCGTTGGTGATATCTTCAAAGTTGACAATGAACATGCAAATCTGGCCGTCCTCATTTCTAATAGGCGCTGTCACCTGACTGCAAAGAAACTTGGTCCCTAGAAGATTTAGAAAATAAAGAATGTTAACATATATTATGCTAGTTATTAAGACCGTCATATCAGAGAATATATAAAATCAGGTGCAATTACGTTTGTTGGCAGAAAAAGTTTTGCCACACGTATACCGGCGTATAGATTAAATGTCGATGCACTGATATCACAGATCTAAAATCTAAAAAAAATTGCATACTACTTATTCTACGATAATTGTTTTATAATACAGGTTAAATGGTACGGTTGGGATAGTCCAGTGCCTAGCGCGAGAGAATTGCACTCGAATGACTCGAGTGTGATTCCAGTCTTTAGCCAAACTGTCCCCTTGTTCATGCGAAGTATGGGTTCGTTAAATATGTGGGTTCGTAAGTCCTTCCGAGAGGTTGGTTGTAGGGAAAGGAGTGTACGGTCCCTGTGGATGCCACCCCCACTGGGTTCTTGTCTAAATTGTGTGGCACTTCCCGGCCGTCCAGACAGATACCTTGCACTTTCGAATAGGTCGGACGGTCTGGATAGAAGAAGAAGGTTAAATGGCATTTTTTTAACCATTTAGTTACCTGAAGCCCTTGAGGAGGTCTTGTGACGTGGATACTACAGATTCCTACAGGTTATAAAGTATATATATCGAGAGTAAAAATTACACATCTTTTTTTGTATTGTGTTCGGCGGATAATTTAGTCGTATCACGTCAACAACACAATTGAACGATGACAAGTTTATATATCCTATGTGAAAAGTTCTGCAGAAAGTACGTGACTCACGAAGTTCTCAGTCAATCTGAAAAATTCAAGAAGTTTTTAAAAATCGCCAAAAGTGGCCGAAACTGGCGTGACTTCCTCAAATTCGCGACCAAATTCACTGAAGTTGTCGCTAAGGTCAAGTGACCTGACCTGGACTAAATTGCAACAATGGTTTCTTGTTAGATATTCGTAACAATATGCCCCTCCGTTACATGCTTCTGTTTCAGCCCTGCCACATTTCCTTCATGATTTACTCCGTGCCCCATGGATCTTTCACATAAAAAGAAAACATCACAAGTTTTTAAGACATGGCGAGCCCTATATAAAGGTCCACTTCCTGTATCCCACTATCTTACGCACGTAATAAAAACATCCGGACGTTTAGAATTTCTACATAAAAATTCCAATTCGGAGGACTAAAAATATGTGAAGGTGAAAGAAAAACAACTACGTAGACTCAAAAATAAATAACATAAAATCCGAAAGATTTAAGAAAAATGCTATATCGTGTTATAGGTTCCCTGCTGCTATATTTAGAGAAAATACATTTCCATTTCCCTTATTTTCATGATGTGAAAGTCGTTTTTAAAGTTAGGCCGGCACATTTGTTGACACTTTTAGGAAGTTGTATTAAAAAGAAATTATTATTATTTCCACAGGGGGTTACAAATAACATATTTGAAAAAAAAAAGTTAACGAAGCAAAGGAAATATATTTTTCCCAACACTGCACTTTAAAAATAACTGGCGTTTTCATGGAATGTTTCGGATAAATTTTAAGGAAGAAGAAGCCATGTCCCCAGTTAAATAACCGGCATAGGTGAACCGGTTTCGTTGTCATTAAAACTCACCGGCATCGTATATATTTGTTTACTGAACTGGTAGCAAGAAAATTTGGTGGCAGTGCAGGTAATAGATATACAGAACTCATGCTCTCTAAAAACAGCGAAGCCATTCGTGCTAGTTATAGTACTAGAAACATGTCGGTGCGTAAGACTTCCTCCTGGAGGTAAAACATGTAAATTATATAACTAATATAAAACTATTTATACAAATTATATAACTATTTATATAAATTATATAACTAAGAATTATATCTTATGGGCAAGATTTTTTAAACTAAGAATTATATAAATTACATAAATAATTCTTGCTTATTAAGAAATTCGTTTTCCTTTTTCGATTCATATGGCGGTTTCCTCAATGAGTATAGCGTGCAAAGCAGGCATAACTTAACAAGAAAGATCAATCACGCTTAAAGCATTGATTATGAAACACTTTTCAACTTCAATGCAATTTTATTTAAAAAAGTCGAAAATGCAATACATTCCTCGGTAATATTTTAAAACTTATCACAATACTACATTGATTTATTATATTTGAAAACTTAAACCTTCATTGAAAAAAATGAACTTCATTCAAATGACGGCATTGAAATATAAATTTGCGTGGTTTAAATATCTCTAAAATGCAATACATTCCACGGAAATATTTTTAAAACTATCATAATACTACGATAATTTATTATAGTTGAAAACTTCATCGAAAACAACTGAAATAAATTCAAATGACGTCATGGAAAAAATAACACGCCTGGATCTCTCTATAAAAGCAGGATTTCATTCATTTCATTCATCACAATACTATAATAATTTATTTTATTTAAAAATTAAGGCCATGGAGCTAGAATTCATAAACTCTATTCTTAAAACTTCATCGAAAAAAATCGTCCTTCTGTTTATAAAATCAATTAATATTTCATTCATATCAGCCATGCAGACTCCATGGACTGAATTATTTTGTGTTAAAGAAATACAGTAATTCTAATACAACTCATTCTACATATTTTGCTGTTTACATTTTACATAGGTGAAAAATAGGCTTAGTTGTAGAAATAATCAAATTTGAATGAGAATTTAAACTCAAATATATTGTCATTGTGTTGTTTTAGTATGTAGATGCACATAATTTAAGCAAAAATAAAGTAGTTTTAGGACGGATGCAACACTCAATATGAATTAAAAAGAACTTTAAACAAGAAAGATCAATCATGCATAAGCATTGATTATGAAACACTTTCCAACTGAAATGTAATTTCATTTAAAAATTTCTAAAATGTGATTCATTCAGTGGTAATATCTTTTACATTATCACAGTACTACAGTAATTTATTATACTTAAATATTTAAAACTGTATCGAAATATAAATCATCTGATTCTTTATGCAAAATCAATGAATATTTCATTCATATAACTTGTATTTCAGACTCCAGAGCTAAATAATTTTGTGTGAAAAAAATTCAGCAATTCTTATGTAATTCATCTTACAATCGCTTGAGATATTTGCATTCTGCATATGTTAAAATTAGGCTTCCTTGAAGAAATAATAAAAGTTTAGGGATCATTTAAAATCACAACTATTGTAATTGCATAGGCACGGAATTTAGATACACAGATAATACACAGATAATATATATGTGTATGTGTATGTACTCAAAGTATTGGAATCGTGCCGAAGATCGGAACTCGAATTTTCAAAGGATCTACACGTTTTGGGACTTCTAGAACACGAAAAAACTACTTTTAGGAAGACGTCTGTGTGTGTAAGGGTGTATCTGTGTATGTTTCTGTGTGTCTGTGTGGATATTACATCCACTCTAATTGAAAAACTAATGGACCGAATTTCATACAATTTGGTAGGTATGTTTTTTGTGGGAAATCCTGATGTTCATTAGATTATAGTACGATTCGCAATAAAAGAATCTGCCTTCTTTGCGAAATGGCCGCAGAAATTGCCTTTATCCACTCTAGCTAAAAACTAATGAACCAAATTTAACAAAATTTGGAGTATAATATTTCAATAACCTACAAGTGATTTATATACCAAATTTAACAAAATTTTGTATATAAATCATTTGTAGGTTATTCTACTACGATTCGGGAAAAAGGAACGGGCTATTTTTGCGAAATGGCCAGCAAAAATCGTTATATATAAAAATAAAAGACTACGTGTGCTCAATTATATCAATTAAATTCCTATTTTATATGTGATTTTTGACAACAAAAAGAATAAGACTAACCCCATTACTCTAGGACTAGCCGTTCTTGAGATATTCTAGTCTTTTCGCGTTTTCGCTACGCCACCTTTGACAATAAGTCCAGCTATCAAATGAGAACCAAATTTAAGTTTAACGTGTAAATTCAATGTCATTTAAAATACTTATGTTGTGCAGATAAACTCAAATTATCATTGAATAAATAAAGAGAACAAATATGAGTCTGCAGAGAAAGACATGTGCTGTCCACATCAGAATTTTTAACAATATTACACCAATGATTTATAGAAGTGAACGGGGATTATTTTCAGGCCATTTCGAAAAAAATGTATGATCTATATTTAAAGATCCATCAAATTTTTGTCAAATAAAATGTTCAACAAATTTAAGCTGTGTACCAAATTTTAACTCTCTAGGACGTAGGAAAGTGCATTTAAAATGCCATCAATTAAATTTATCAAGAAGAGTTATATAAAATTTAAAAAAAATGGAAAATTGTTATCTACCAAATTTATTTTAAAATATGAAGGCACTCCCATATGCAAAACGTTTAAACAAATGGAGAGATATTTATTGTATAATATCTCTCTCTTTTCTTCCTGGAAGATATCCCAAAGTCAGAATTTAATTGAATTTGTTTTTTTCCCTATATTAAATAATTTTTTTAATTAAAAAACTACTTAACATATTTTACTGAATTTTTTTTTATATATTCTATGGGATAATGTGAATATTTCCTAAAAATTTCGAAGCAATTCGTGAATTTTAAATTTACTTAAAAAATGTTTGAAAAATTAGGTCCCATAGGGTTCAATGTATTTCATTTTTTCAACCCGGGTTCAATAAAAAACTAATTGGGTGATATTATTTATTTATATTCCCATAGGTCCTACAGACCGTCTGAACAACATACTAAAATTTCATTTTGATAAACTCATTTTTACGGCAGTTATCGTGCTAACGGACAGACAGACAGACAGACAGACAGACAGACAGACAGACAGAATGAAAAAATCATAAACACTTTTCAACTTTGTTGTAAAGTGTTAATAAACCACATATCTCCGGTTGGCCAGGTGCTCTAACTATTTCCATAGAATTTTCTGATGTACCCTATCTGGGAAAGTGCTTCCTCCTCTTTTGTTTCAATTTAAAATTCTGAAAATTTTCGTGGAACAAACCCACCTCTTAAATATCGGAAAATTTTTTGGAAAATAAAGTAATAAAATAAATCATCGAATAAAATAAATTTATTGAAAAATATACCGTTCTTAACAGCAGTGTGATAGCAGAAATAAATTAGCATTTGCCCTCTAAGGTAAATATTTTATATAAGGTAAATTTGGGTACGTGCGTTTCAGGGGTTGCATCTTCGCCTTGTAAAAGAAAAAAAAATGTCTTTGAATGGTGTGTTCTCGTGGAGAGAATAAGTATCGTCCGTTATGTTTGAAAATTGCTATGGGTCTTTTTGATCAATCTCTTTTCCAATGACGTGGACGGCACTCTTGAAGGAATTTGATTCACTTTTTTGAGACAAATCAAAGTAGCGAATGTTACAGATGTTAGTTCTTTGCAAACGACACATTTGCATAGAAAATGTTTTAAAAGTGGTCAATACAGTTTAGGTCCATTATTTTCATATTTTGTGCCTTTTCTGCTGGATAAAATGCTAGGAAACATGGTTTGAAACTAAGAGTATCTGGTAATAGTTTTTACTCGAACCCCTTTTCATAACCAACCGGGCCATTTTCATTTGTTGGATTCCCTTCCCATGAAGTAAGAGAAGCCACACTATTGAAGGACTTGGATTCACCCGGTCGATGCTAATATAAGTAAGGAAGGTTACAGCTGTTGGTTCTTTATGAACGACTCCGAAAATGCTTTAATAGTGGTAAATAACAGCTTGAGGTACATCATTTTCGCATTTTTCTGGATAAAATGTTAGGACAGATGGTTCGAAACTAAGAGTATCTGGTAATAGTTTTTACCAGCGCCTCTTTTCATAACCGACCGCGCCATTTTCATTGTCGGATTCTCTTCCAATCAAATGAGAGACACTCTTGAAGAACTTGGATTCACCTGGTCGAGGCGAATCCAAGTAATGCTGGTTACGGCTGTTGGTTCTTTGTGAACGACTCAGTTGCGTCGTTGCGTAAATGCTTTAAGAATGGAAAATAGCAGATTGAGGTACATTCTTTTCGCCGCATTTTTCTGGATAAAATGTTAGGAAAGATGGTTCGAAACTATCAGTATCTGGTAATAGGTTTTACCAGCGCCTCTTTTCATAACCGACCGCGCCATTTTCATTGTCGGATTCTCTTCCAATCAAATGAGAGACACTCTTGAAGAACTTGGATTCACCTGGTCGAGGCGAATCCAAGTAATGCTGGTTACGGCTGTTGGTTCTTTGTGAACGACTCAGTTGCGTCGTTGCGTAAATGCTTTAAGAATGGAAAATAGCAGATTGAGGTACATTCTTTTCGCCGCATTTTTCTGGATAAAATGTTAGGAAAGATGGTTCGAAACTAAGAGTATCTGGTAATAGGTTTTACCAGCGCCTCTTTTCAAACCGACTGCGTCATTTTCATTGTCGGATTCTCTTCCAATCAAATGAGAGACACTCTTGAAGAACTTGGATTCACCTGGACGAGGCGAATCCAAGTAAGGCTGGTTACGGCTGTTGGTTCTTTGTGAACGACTCAGTTGCGTCGTTGCGTAAATGCTTTAAGAATGGAAAATAGCAGATTGAGGTACATTCTTTTCGCCGCATTTTTCTGGATAAAATGTTAGGAAAGATGGTTCGAAACTAAGAGTATCTGGTAATAGGTTTTACCAGCGCCTCTTTTCAAACCGACTGCGTCATTTTCATTGTCGGATTCTCTTCCAATCAAATGAGAGACACTCTTGAAGAACTTGGATTCACCTGGACGAGGCGAATCCAAGTAAGGCTGGTTACGGCTGTTGGTTCTTTGTGAACGACTCAGTTGCGTCGTTGCGTAAATGCTTTAAGAATGGAAAATAGCAGATTGAGGTACATTCTTTTCGCCGCATTTTTCTGGATAAAATGTTAGGAAAGATGGTTCGAAACTAAGAGTATCTGGTAATAGGTTTTACCAGCGCCTCTTTTCATAACCGACCGCGCCATTTTCATTGTCGGATTCTCTTCCAATCAAATGAGAGACACTCTTGAAGAACTTGGATTCACCTGGTCGAGGCGAATCCAAGTAAGGCTGGTTACGGCTGTTGGTTCTTTGTGAACGACTCAGTTGCGTCGTTGCGTAACTGCTTTAAGAATGGAAAATAGCAGATTGAGGTACATTCTTTTCGCCGCATTTTTCTGCATAAAATGTTAGGAAAGATGGTTCGAAACTAAGAGTATCTGGTAATAGTTTTTACCAGCGCCTTTTTTCATAACCGACCGCGCCATTTCCATTGTCGGATTCTCTTCCAATCAAATGAGAGACACTCTTGAAGAACTTGGATTCACCTGGTCGAGGCGAATCCAAGTAATGCTGGTTACGGCTGTTGGTTCTTTGTGAACGACTCAGTTGCGTCGTTGCGTAAATGCTTTAAGAATGGAAAATAGCAGATTGAGGTACATTCTTTTCGCCGCATTTTTCTGGATAAAATGTTAGGAAAGATGGTTCGAAACTATCAGTATCTGGTAATAGGTTTTACCAGCGCCTCTTTTCATAACCGACCGCGCCATTTTCATTGTCGGATTCTCTTCCAATCAAATGAGAGACACTCTTGAAGAACTTGGATTCACCTGGTCGAGGCGAATCCAAGTAATGCTGGTTACGGCTGTTGGTTCTTTGTGAACGACTCAGTTGCGTCGTTGCGTAAATGCTTTAAGAATGGAAAATAGCAGATTGAGGTACATTCTTTTCGCCGCATTTTTCTGCATAAAATGTTAGGAAAGATGGTTCGAAACTAAGAGTATCTGGTAATAGTTTTTACCAGCGCCTTTTTTCATAACCGACCGCGCCATTTGCATTGTCGGATTCTCTTCCAATCAAATGAGAGACACTCTTGAAGAACTTGGATTCACCTGGTCGAGGCGAATCCAAGTAAGGCTGGTTACGGCTGTTGGTTCTTTGTGAACGACTCAGTTGCGTCGTTGCGTAACTGCTTTAAGAATGGAAAATAGCAGATTGAGGTACATTCTTTTCGCCGCATTTTTCTGGATAAAATGTTAGGAAAGATGGTTCGAAACTATCAGTATCTGGTAATAGGTTTTACCAGCGCCTCTTTTCATAACCGACCGCGCCATTTTCATTGTCGGATTCTCTTCCAATCAAATGAGAGACACTCTTGAAGAACTTGGATTCACCTGGTCGAGGCGAATCCAAGTAAGGCTGGTTACGGCTGTTGGTTCTTTGTGAACGACTCAGTTGCGTCGTTGCGTAACTGCTTTAAGAATGGAAAATAGCAGATTGAGGTACATTCTTTTCGCCGCATTTTTCTGCATAAAATGTTAGGAAAGATGGTTCGAAACTAAGAGTATCTGGTAATAGATTTTACCAGCGCCTTTTTTCATAACCGACCGCGCCATTTTCATTGTCGGATTCTCTTCCAATCAAATGAGAGACACTCTTGAAGAACTTGGATTCACCTGGTCGAAGCGAATCCAAGTAAGGCTGGTTACGGCTGTTGGTTCTTTGTGAACGACTCAGTTGCGTCGTTGCGTAACTGCTTTAAGAATGGAAAATAGCAGATTGAGGTACATTCTTTTCGCCGCATTTTTCTGCATAAAATGTTAGGAAAGATGGTTCGAAACTAAGAGTATCTGGTAATAGTTTTTACCAGCGCCTTTTTTCATAACCGACCGCGCCATTTGCATTGTCGGATTCTCTTCCAATCAAATGAGAGACACTCTTGAAGAACTTGGATTCCCCTGGTCGAGGCGAATCCAAGTAATGCTGGTTACGGCTGTTGGTTCTTTGTGAACGACTCAGTTGCGTCGTTGCGTAACTGCTTTAAGAATGGAAAATAGCAGATTGAGGTACATTCTTTTCGCCGCATTTTTCTGCATAAAATGTTAGGAAAGATGGTTCGAAACTAAGAGTATCTGGTAATAGTTTTTACCAGCGCCTTTTTTCATAACCGACCGCGCCATTTGCATTGTCGGATTCTCTTCCAATCAAATGAGAGACACTCTTGAAGAACTTGGATTCACCTGGTCGAGGCGAATCCAAGTAATGCTGGTTACGGCTGTTGGTTCTTTGTGAACGACTCAGTTGCGTCGTTGCGTAAATGCTTTAAGAATGGAAAATAGCAGATTGAGGTACATTCTTTTCGCCGCATTTTTCTGGATAAAATGTTAGGAAAGATGGTTCGAAACTATCAGTATCTGGTAATAGGTTTTACCAGCGCCTCTTTTCATAACCGACCGCGCCATTTTCATTGTCGGATTCTCTTCCAATCAAATGAGAGACACTCTTGAAGAACTTGGATTCACCTGGTCGAGGCGAATCCAAGTAATGCTGGTTACGGCTGTTGGTTCTTTGTGAACGACTCAGTTGCGTCGTTGCGTAAATGCTTTAAGAATGGAAAATAGCAGGTTGAGGTACATTCTTTTCGCCGCATTTTTCTGCATAAAATGTTAGGAAAGATGGTTCGAAACTAAGAGTATCTGGTAATAGTTTTTACCAGCGCCTTTTTTCATAACCGACCGCGCCATTTGCATTGTCGGATTCTCTTCCAATCAAATGAGAGGCACTCTTGAAGAACTTGGATTCACCTGGTCGAGGCGAATCCAAGTAAGGCTGGTTACGGCTGTTGGTTCTTTGTGAACGACTCAGTTGCGTCGTTGCGTAACTGCTTTAAGAATGGAAAATAGCAGATTGAGGTACATTCTTTTCGCCGCATTTTTCTGGATAAAATGTTAGGAAAGATGGTTCGAAACTATCAGTATCTGGTAATAGGTTTTACCAGCGCCTCTTTTCATAACCGACCGCGCCATTTTCATTGTCGGATTCTCTTCCAATCAAATGAGAGACACTCTTGAAGAACTTGGATTCACCTGGTCGAGGCGAATCCAAGTAAGGCTGGTTACGGCTGTTGGTTCTTTGTGAACGACTCAGTTGCGTCGTTGCGTAAATGCTTTAAGAATGGAAAATAGCAGATTGAGGTACATTCTTTTCGCCGCATTTTTCTGGATAAAATGTTAGGAAAGATGGTTCGAAACTAAGAGTATCTGGTAATAGGTTTTACCAGCGCCTCTTTTCATAACCGACCGCGCCATTTTCATTGTCGGATTCTCTTCCAATCAAATGAGAGACACTCTTGAAGAACTTGGATTCACCTGGTCGAGGCGAATCCAAGTAAAGCTGGTTACGGCTGTTGGTTCTTTGTGAACGACTCAGTTGCGTCGTTGCGTAACTGCTTTAAGAATGGAAAATAGCAGATTGAGGTACATTCTTTTCGCCGCATTTTTCTGCATAAAATGTTAGGAAAGATGGTTCGAAACTAAGAGTATCTGGTAATAGTTTTTACCAGCGCCTTTTTTCATAACCGACCGCGCCATTTGCATTGTCGGATTCTCTTCCAATCAAATGAGAGACACTCTTGAAGAACTTGGATTCACCTGGTCGAGGCGAATCCAAGTAATGCTGGTTACGGCTGTTGGTTCTTTGTGAACGACTCAGTTGCGTCGTTGCGTAAATGCTTTAAGAATGGAAAATAGCAGATTGAGGTACATTCTTTTCGCCGCATTTTTCTGGATAAAATGTTAGGAAAGATGGTTCGAAACTAAGAGTATCTGGTAATAGGTTTTACCAGCGCCTCTTTTCAAACCGACTGCGCCATTTTCATTGTCGGATTCTCTTCCAATCAAATGAGAGACACTCTTGAAGAACTTGGATTCACCTGGACGAGGCGAATCCAAGTAAGGCTGGTTACGGCTGTTGGTTCTTTGTGAACGACTCAGTTGCGTCGTAAATGCTTTAAGAATGGAAAATAACAGATTGAGGTCCATTCATTTCGCATCTTGCTGGACAAAATGTTAGGAAAGGTGGTTTGAAACTAAGATTATATAGTAATAGTTTTTACTCGCGCCCCTTTTATAACCGACCGGGCTATTTTCATTGTCGGACCAGGTCTCTGAGTTCTAGCCCACGCAATCTCTGTACCGAGATAAAATTAATCGAATAGAAATCATAAACTGATTTCTCAAGATATATGAATGAACTTTCTTAATTCATTTCAAAATTAATATCTCTGTTTTAATTGCTTTTCTCACTGGACTTGTGTAAAATGAAATAATGAATTAATAAAAATAATGAAAATGTTAGGGTAATCGAAAAGCGCATATGAAATTATGATACATCAATGTAATGTCATCATGACTCTAAAAATAATACATAATTACGACACGATGTATGCTGATGTCATAGCGGCTCACACAGAGATATGTGGAATGCATAGGCAGTATAGGAACGGGGAAGGTGAAGCAAGCATGATTTTGTCCCAGGGGTAGAATTTCTGATAGTGAAAGCAATTGAGAAGCAACGAATTCAATACTTTAGCATTGAATTTCATATTAAAAAATTGATATGGGCAACACATGACTTTCTCTACATAATGAAATGAATATAATTCTTCCACAGTGAAATAATGACATACAAGATGCAAAGCGGTTGAAACTGCGTTAGTATCTCAAATATATGAGCTTCAACAAACACAATATTTCCCTTATAAATTATTCTATGTATGTAGGAAGAGTAAAGAAAGCGCTAAAAGTCTGAAATTTTGTTAATATTCTGAATATGTATGTTTCAATATACACAATTTCGTTTTGTGCTTCAGTATTATGGTACATTAAGAATTATGTAATATAACTATATCAAGTGAATATAACGATTTAATTTACACAAAAATTATTGGGAATTTTTTAGTGTATTACCATTACATACGTACCGTTGTTGTTGTTGAAACCCAGACCGTCCGACCTACCAGAAAGGTGTCAGGTAACTGTTTGGACTGTCGCGAAGTGCCACCCAATTTAGACCGGAACCCAGTGAAGGAGGCATCCACAGGGACCGTACCCTCCTTCCCCTACCACCAACCTCTCGGAAGGACTTTCGGACCCACATGTTTAACGTGATCGTACTCCGCATGAACACGGCGGCAGTTTTGGCAGCGGCTGGAATCGAACCCGGGCCTACCGAGTGCAACTCCAGCGCGCTAACCAATGGGCTACCGCGCCCCCTACATACGTACCGTATAAGAAATGCAATAATAATTACAATATTGCAACAAAAATTCTTAGTGATTATAAGATGTTTTCCTCATAACATATATTTCAAAAGATTATTAAATCAAATTCACAAGTTTTGATTTACTATCACAATGAAATATTCTAAAAATAGGCATTGTAATCCCGGAATTAACAATTTTTAAATCTCGGGATTCTGTGCGATTGAAAAATTCAATTGAAATAGATTTGAATAGAATTCTAATTTACACTTATGAATGCTATGTTATACATTTTTACTTTCCTTATATACATAATGTATAAGGAAAGTATTGTGACAGGGTCGAAAATTCGAATTCGAGTTTTCGACGGGAGAGCACGTTTCAAGCATCCCTGATCATGAATCAAACATTTTTTTAAGTGATGTCTCTCTCTCTGTGTGTGTGTGTGTGTGTGTCAGTGAGTCTGTGGCGACGATAACTGACGAACGAATGGACCGATTCGAACGAAATTTGGTACAAAAATCACAATTCGTAAACACTGGATGCCTATTTGTTTTTATTCGCAGTCGAATGTTCAGAACCTACCTAAATTTTCGAGTGAAATTTTGAAAAAATCGTCAAAAAATCAAAACAGCTAATAAAGTTACGCAAATAGACCTTTCTCATGTAATTTTTCATTAGAAAACGATTGACATAAATTTTAGAACGCTAACACGAACAGTTCTCGAGATATTGCACATTTTTAAAAAAAATTATCAAAAAGTTAAATAAAATAAAAAAAATATTTCCTATTGAGAAACATGTTCACTTTTCATATGTAATACCATGCGATAAATTTGGTGACATCATTCTCGTGGATCTAGCTCGTTCCATTTATGAAAAAAAGATACTTTGAGTAATACTTTTATATTTGAAAACCAATAGTTATTTATCTGCTGTAAGAATAACTTATTTCTTCGTCCAAACGCTTAGCGAGATTTTGGCGATGAATTTGGCGGAGCGGCGCCAACGTGGTGACATTTTAAATTGTTGCCAAATTAAATAAAATCTTGCTAATTTGATAAAAATGACGCTAAATGAATGAAAATGACGAGTAATTGAAGAAAATTCAATATCTTAGAAAGAATATAAGTATCTACTGTATGAATAACATTTTTTAAACTGTAAAAGTAGTAAATTCATTGCATTATATAAGGAAAGTCATGTGTTGTCCACATCAGATTTTTTTGAATTATTATTAAATATATACGGTAGTTACCAATTTTATTGCTCGTTAACAAATTAATTAAAATGTGTTTTCGTAAATTCGTACTATTGCATATAATGTTGTAATTGATTTTCATGCACATAAAAATATCGACACAAGTATAAAAACAAAATTGTGAACACATATTATTGTATAAAATTTAAAATTTGTGAATTAAAGTTTTATTCCAGTATAATCATAATACGTTATGTATAAAAAATACACATAAAACTCGATTTTCTCAAACAATACTATTTTTTAAGGATAATCAATAATCTAAATTTTGAAATACAAAGAATTATAAAAAATAGCAGTGAATAATTCAATGCAGAATGCAAAATAGAAAATAGTTATTGATATATTTAATTTCTAATTAAGCGTCAACGAATGTAATACGTTTTCAAGTATACATTCGTGCTGCGTTTTGAACAATGGTACGAAATGAACTGCCAGTGCAGTTTATCTATCTGCTAGTTATGCTGAAAAGCACTAATAAGCCCGAAACCGGTCCACTGATGGTGGTATTGCTACTCTGGAAATGTGATTTCAAACTTCGGAAACTACCCCTACTATGAAAAGTCAGATGCATATACAGCTTTCAGAGAATCACGTGACAAAAGCAAAAACCGACTTGGTGGCTATTTATTTGTTCATTAATGATGAAAAAATTAATTTCTCATCACTTACAAATTTAAATTCTAATTTCAGAGTACTAAATTTTAAAAACAGTATTAAAAATACTAAAAAGTATCTGTAGGTTACTACAACAGGTAATTTTTATTACAGAAAAAATTATATATTATTAAAAGGTACAATAAAATGCAAAAACATTTTTCATTTTTACATTTTTACTTTCCCTGCAATACATGGTAATGTACAGGGAAAGTATTGGAATCATGTCGAAAATCGCAACTCGAGTTTTCGATGGATCTACACGTTTCGAGACCTCTAGAAAACGAAAAAACTATTTTTAGCGTCACGTCTGTGTGTATGTGTTTGCGTGACTGTGTGTCTGTCTGTCTGTGCAGATATTGTATCCACTCTAATTAAAAACTAATGGACCGAATTTCATAAAATTTGGTAGGTAAGTCACTTGTGGGCGAATCTGGTACTGATTAGTTTTGGGTATGATTCGGAGTAAAAAAAAAAACCCCGCCTTTTTTTTTGCGAAATGGCCCGCAAAAACTTGTATCCACTCTAGCTGAAAATTTAATGAACTGAATTTCACAAAATTCGGCAGATAAGTCACTTATGGAATACCCTGGTGCTGATTAGATTTTCGTATGATACGGAAAAAATAACCTGCCTTTTTTTGCAAAATGGAGCGCAAAAATCGCCAAAATCTAAAATAAAAACTACGTATGCTCAAATATATTCATTAAATACTTGTTTAATACGTAATTTTTAACGAAGAAAAGAATAAGACCAACCCCATTACACTAGGATTAGCCGTTCACGAGATATTTTAGTTTTTTCGTATTTTCTCTATGCCACCTTTGAAAATAAGTCCAGTTATCAAATGAGAACGAAAATTGAATTAAAAGTGAATTAAATTTAATTAAAATAAAGAGAACGTGAATATAAGTCTGCAGGGAAAGTCATGTGCTGCCCACATCAGGTTTTTTAACTTTCTTTAATACGTTTATTCAAGGATTCAGAAAATCAGATAATCAATTTAGAAAGACACTTCGAATTATATAAAGATTTAAGGCGATAAAGTCATATTTCTAATACTGCAAATTGTATTGAGAAAAAACGTATTAAATTTTGTCTTTTTAAATCTTCATTCTTTTGAGTAATACCCAAAGATGAGCTCGAATTATTGGCCACCGAGCATTTTATGTTATAGCGATTGAAGATTTCTCTGCATTGCAGTCACTTTAAATGCATTAAAAAGAACATTTTGTTCGTTTCTAAATCCGCTGTTACCTTTTTGAAGAAATTTGGTTTACTCAATTCCGGCCCCAAAGTAAAAACCGATTTTGATTTTTTAAAGAGAAATCCAGCCAAGAGGTGCACGCTTTGATCTTTTACCACTCCCATATATACACAATAAAAATTCCAACGAATTTCTATATAAAAATTACAATTTTGAAGACTAAAATATGAGATAAAAGAAAAATAACTGGTGTAATAAGAAACATAAATACGTAAAACCTGAAGGATATAACAAGAATACATATCTCATATCACTAGTTCTGCACTTGTCATATTTAGTTAAAACATATTTTCGGTTGCTTTATTTTCATACGACAGTTTTTTTTTTCTTTTTAATTTCCGTCAACGAATGCGTTAACATTTCTAGGAAGTTATACGAAAAAAAACCTCTTAACTTTCCCATTTGCTGTCATAAATAACATACAATTATGAAAGCAACTAATGGGGAATAAAAACTAACTTTCTGTAAAATGCATAATGTAAACAATAACTGTGACAACTTCCAAGAAATGTTCTGTAAAGTTTGAAGTAAGAAGAAACATAAATAATGCTCCCAGTTCAACAACCAGCATCTGCATGGAGCTATTTCCCCATGGTTATTACAGCTCAACAGAAAATTGCAAAGGCGTTTGCAGAAATTGAATCAAGAAATCTTAATGCCAGTGTAAGTAACGGCTAATTCGTACACAGTAAAACATTCTGCAACCATTGTTCATTTTTTCAGTTGCGTTTTTGATAATTTCGGCAAACTATCAGAAAAGCCGCAATTACAGGCATTCATAAAAATTCAAGCTGAAATAATCAGCTAATTATCGGCTGCCGAAGAGTTATTTTTGTATCATATATATATATATATATATATATATAATATATATATATATATATATATATATATATATATATATATAAAAAAATTTTTTTTCAAATAATGCAACTTCCTTTAATGAATCAAAATTTGAATACGAACATTTTTCTAAACATGGGTTCGACAACATTGAAATTAGTATTCTGTGTATTCAAAAAAATTACTATGACAGATTGTTTCTTGAAAATGAATTCATTTGTGCACACAAAACCATCTTTCCATATGGACTCAATCAAATATTTAACCATCATAATATAGTTAAAAAGTCCTTTAATTCTCCTAATGAAGACCATAATATTTATAATTCCTTCAATAATCATAAAAGTAAATCAAAAAGAACTAAAAGAGCAACTAAATATAATAAAAAATTGCCATCATTATCTGAACTAAAAAATGCCATCCTTCAGCAACATGCAAATTTTAAAATTACTTTTGATTGGAAACAATGTAAAAACTGGATTTTCGCAATTAAAAAACAGCAATTAAATAAGGTATATAATCTTTTTCTAAGTACTGCATTTGATAACGTTCATTTTAAACATTTATTCTATGATTTGCTCATTACCAGAAGTAAAAATCTTAATAGTTATTTTTATGTCACAGACTTAAACTTTAATGACGAATCAAAACAAAATACTAAAATAAATGAATATTGTACCTTGAATTTTACTAATTCTGTATTAAATAATCTGAAGATAAATAATTTTTTAAAATCGGTTTCCAATTACTTTCCAGTCAAACATGTAAATCCTAAAATTGCATATAAATATGATAAACCGCTAGGACTTTATATTTTCAACTATAATCAAATTGCCAAATCAGTAGATATTAATCAAAACTATGAATTGGATAAAGAGTCATATTGCCACTGTCATTTAGAAAAATACAAAGACTTCGTAGATAAACACCATGGGCATGTTATAACGGGAAATCTAAATATTATTAATTATGATGCACTAAGATCACTGATGTTACTGGGTACTAAGTACCGTATACCTACTAAATTTAAACATAAATTAATATGTAAAGGTTTATTTCTTGACTTAAATAAATTTATTTATAAAATCAGTTATAAATATCAAATCCCTGTAGAAGCCTTTAAACCTTGGAGAGTCTTAATAGAGCAATACTTAAATCATTATATATATAATCAGAAAATTAATAATTCATATAAACTTAATTCAATTAAAAATGATATTAAAGAAATACAAAATGATTTTGTCATTACATATGTCGATAAGGCAAGTGGAAACTACTCAATTATATGTAAATATTATTATAAAAATACCCTTCAGTCACACTTACTTAATAATCATATCTATAATTTACATAAAACTAACCTTAAAATCTTATACAATAGAATATCAGCCAAATATAAGCAAATCCATCTAAAAAATAGTTGTAATAACATTCCATATATTGTTTTAGTACCCAAGTTTCATAAATCCCCTGTTGATTTTCGAACCATTACCAGTGGGCATAATTCTTACATTACTAATGCTGGAAAATTATTATTAAAGATATTACATGAAGTATCCTCGTCAGATGAAATCTCAAATAATTGTCATATTGTAAAAAACAGTTTTGAAGTAGTTAAGAAATTGAAATATCTTACTAATATTCGTAGTATTTATACCTTTGATTTCAAAGATTTGTTTAATAATATTAATATAGATGATCTGTATAGAATTATTTTAGGAATTTTTGAAAAATATAATATCAACCTAAAATATTCAAATTTTCTTTTTAAAAAATTACTTAACTTCACTCTTTATGAGAATTATATTCAACATGGTGGTACTATTTTTAAACAACAGGTTGGTATCCCACTAGGGGGGTGTGCCTCATCATTGTTAGCTAATCTGTATTTATTCTTCTATGAAAAAAACATTAATCCAAGCTTGCATAATATGCACATGTTTAGATATATAGATGACATTTTATGTGTATCCCCAAATAATAATATCCCTTTAGTATTAAACTTTTATCCAAAAAATTTACAATTAAATGCAAGTAATAATGACACAAATGTTGCAAACTTTTTAGATTTAAATTTAAATTTACAAAATTGTAATATGGGTATAAACTTGTATGATAAAAGACAGGATTTTAAATTTAATACATCAAAAATTCAACATTTTGACTCTTGTCTGCATATATCTGTTTTTAGAAATATTATAATAAACCAGGCTCTTAGAATCATTAAAATTTGTGATGAATATTATAAATTAGCGCACTTTATGGAATTATTGAGTACAGTGACTAATAATGCATATCCCCCCAATTTTGTTATTAAAATTATCAACTCAGTGTATCAAATTTCACTCGATAACATCCTAGAAAACATTCCCAATTATAGTGACTAACATACAGGAGGGAAAAAAAAAAAAAAAAAAAAAAAATATATATATATATATATATGTATATATATATATATATATAATTATTTATTAATTATATAAATAAATAAAAATGAAAAATAATAAACTAAGTCAAAAACATTAGAAAAATCAAAAAATCGGAAAATAAGATGCATTAACATTAATGTTTTGAATTTTATTTTCGCAAAAAAATGTAACTTTTGTCAGTATTGAAACTACGTTTTGTGCGCCCTTATAATGGTGTATAGTGGCATTCTCGATTATCTAGTTTTCCTATGAATTCTTGTTTAGTAGGAATTTTCATCTATGATTCATATTCATATTCAGTTCTGCATGTTTGGGAAATTGTATTCTGAATTGCTTGTCCAGTCTTCAGCTTAGACTCACTGGCCGGGTTTGGGAGTATTTCCGTGAACGTTCGTACTGCCTCCCTGGTAGAATTTCGACTTGTTCACTCCGGTGCTTCTAGATTAAGTTGTTGAGGTTGATCGTGTATACACGTGGTAGAAGAGGAATGATTCATGCCGCATGGTAATACAATTTTCTTAATGTATCCTTTTTTCATTTTTTCATTTTTTGATGCTTGTAGTCTGAGTTTAAGCATTTATAGTAATGTACTATTGCTTAATCTGAAACAGGCATTTGTTTGGGTTAATTAGATTTAAATACTCAGACCTGAAGAGGAATTTAATTCTGATTAATCATCGAATTTGGGAAGGTTCTGTTCTTTTCTCTTATCGGCATTATGGCCGTGAATTTGCTTCTATGGTGATGTTAATATTACTTGAATTGTATTTTTATTTTTTTATTTTTACATATTCTTATTATTACATTTCAAATATATATATATATATATATATATATATATATATATATATATATATATATAAAGAAATACAATCCCTAAAAGTATGTCATCACCAGCTATGTCATCACCAGCTATGTCATCACCTATATGGATAAAGCCATTAATAACTACGCCTTTACTTGCAAATCATATTACGTACAACTCCTACTGGCATGCTATAAAGACATCAATATGTATTGTCCAATTAAACAAGGATATACTCCTAATGTTAATAGAATTATAGCCCTCTATAAACAAATTGGCATTAATATTACAGTGGTCAAATTTCCATATTTAGTGCTCGTACCAAAAATCCATAAAAAACCTGTTAAATTTAGACCTGTCACTATAGGTTGTAATACCTATTTAACCAAAGTGAATTCCATTTTATTAAAACTATTAACACCTGTTATGAAGAAAATACGAAAAGAGGGCTCAGTTATGATTAAAAATAGTTATGAAGTGGTCGACAGATTGAAAACTTATTCTGAAGGATTTTATTTTAGAACGTTTGATTTTAAAGACCTATTTAACAATATCAACTTACAAGATCTCTTTGAGATTTTAATGGAAATTTATTTTACATCAGATTTACAAAAACATGTAGAAACCAGCAAGTACAAAAGCCTTCTTAAGATTGTCATATTTGAGAATATTCTATATAATGGAATCGCATTTTATAGACAAATCAAAGGCATCCCAATGGGAGGGGGATGTTCCTCGTTACTTGCGGATTTTTACTTACATCATTATGAGAAAGGCACGCATTTAATTAGTGAAATACCATTCTTTAGTTCGTTGATGACGTCATGATTGGAGTGGATAATCAATGTACTATATTTGATTTTACATTCTACCCGCCGTGTCTTGAACTTATCGAATCGGAGACAGCGAAAGTAGGAACAGTTGATTTCCTTGACATCACTATTTATTATAATTTGGAACAGAAATTATGTTATAAATTATTTGACAAGAGACATCTATATGATTGCAAGATCAATTATTTTACCCACTGGAATACCAACTTGAGTTTAAACGTACAACGTAATTTAATCGTAAATCACTTGAACAGATACAGATTATTAAACTCATCTATTACAGAATTTAATAAATGGATGATGCATTTAATCAACGGAACTCGGGAACAATCATATCCCTTCCGCTTTGTACAGCACTATTATGATGTTTTTTGCAGAAATTATAGTGATAAAAATTATGTTAATTTATCCGACATCATACAATACAACTCAACTCTTACCTAGGATTATCTGATTGATGCACATCCAGATGGCTCTATAAGTTAGACGCGACTTTTTTATGTATGCTTTCCTATTCGAAGTTTATACGCTTTATGCAACTCTTCCATGATTCTCGTCTTGCTGGTTAGTAAAATTTCCAATTTTTGTTATTTTGATCACTTTTATGTTGTCTGGGATTCGGACATTTTTTTCCCACGGGCATGATCGATTGTTGTATCGGGCGTGCAGAGTCTCTGGGAGCGTTTTCATGAAGTCAAAGCTAGCTTCTAACCAGGAAATAGGGGTCGCAATCCCCCTTGACCTTTCTGCAACTCTGTAAACACAATCATTCCACCTATATATTTTCTTTTTTCATTTTAAATCTTATATATATATATATATATATATATATATATATATATATATATATATATATATATATATATATATATATATAAATTGAAATAACAAATACAAAATTGCAGGAGTGATAATCAGTAAACACAGTATTAAACCGCGGGCAATATAATAGCGTGTATTTAATAGCAAAAAGCAACGAGGAAGGGCCGGAAATGCAGAGCATGGAGAGGCCAGGACAAGGAAAATACATTAAAGAATAGTATATCTGCCAGAAACGCATTCAGGGGCACATTCTAAACAGATATACATACGTTGTTTCTATGATTGCATAAAAACACTTGGTTAAAATTTTATGCAATCTGTGCCCGACAACGGAAAAAATGAGAATAACAGAAAAAATACCAAATGGGAGAAAATTCAACTTTAAAACATAAAATACTGCATAATCATGAAAAATATACCGCACAAATACACAAACATGCAAAAAAGAGGGGCAACTCACAAGTCTGAAGGTCGCCAGCGTGAATAATCTTCATGGGAGTCCACCACTTGCTCCAGCCTGAATGCTCACCAGGCGAAATACCGCGTTGGAATAAACCAGACCAGAGAAACTGGAAGTAATTGTACATAATTTCGGTGTGACAAACCCAAGAGTTCAGAAACTAACCGAGAAGTGACCGCTATTATCGAAAACATTTAAAGTACGGATAAAACTTTCTTTTGGAGCCGTAGCCTGTTTCTGTTTTATTTGCTTTTTAGATATCACTCTTAACGGTTTTATGAGTGTTTTAAACTTTTTTCTTTACCCGCCGAGGCGGTTTTTTTAAAAAAATTGCACGTTTTTTGTGTAATCGAAATTACTGTTTTTTTGATATTTTCACATCTTTATTTTTGCCCGCCGGGGCGGTGTTTATTTTATGGTGTTTCCACTACTATTGAATATCGTACTTATACTGCGATCTACAAATAAGGTGGAAAAATTGTACATAAAGCATAGATTTTTGAGACGATTAATATGTGATAGTGTACACTTATGTGATAGTATCCAGGCGTTTGATGCGGAGCAAATAGTTAATGATTAGATTTTTATAAACTTGTTTACTAAGGCAAGAAGAATAATGAGGGAAGAATTTTATATTAAATTTAAATTGATGTCTCTTATCTTAAATAGTAGTCTTGAATGAGTTACTTTGTATATCAATGGTGATATCAAGATAATTTACAGATTTGGAAGGGAGGGATTCATTAGGTATTAATTCAAGATTGGATGGATAAATATTAAGTATGGGTAAAGAATCATGTGCAGTATGAAAACAAAGAAAAACATCATCAATGTAACGAAAAATAGAAATGTTACGAGTGAACAGAGTAGATTGTCTTTTCTAAAAGTAAAGATACATATTGGCGAGCATAGAGCTACTAGTGGATCCTTGAGGTACTCCAATCGTTTGAAGGTATACAACATTACCATGCACAAGATGGTTGTGAAAAAAAATGTAATAAATTATTAAAGGTGGACGAGTCATATTTAGTAAGAGTATTTCATTTGAATTGATCGAAGAGTTGTTTAATGACAGAAAATAAGTCTTTGATGATGATATTATTAAAAAGATCTTTAAAATCTAAAGTTTGGATTGAGTCAAAGGTAGTAAAGGATTTCAGTTTTTGAATAAGTTCATAGCTGTTTCTGATGATGCAATGTGGTTCTTTGGAAATTGAATGAAATAGAATGTTTAAGACTTTGAGAAGTTTTCTATTAGCTTTTGTTGCGTAAGAGATGTGTCCACTGGTAACTGTTCTAAATTTTACTGGGTCCTTGTGAAATTCGGGTATGACTACTAAATATAGAAAGTTTAAATTTTGATGAGTATCAAAAAATTGTTTGTACTTGGAAATAAGTTTCGTTTTAAATCATGTATGGTTGTTTTTTGCAATTTGAAGGTATTTATTTGATTTAAATTGGATAATAATGCTTTAATGTAGAAAAATTTGCAGAAAATTGCATAGTTCGATGCAGCTTTGTCAACATACGTAACAACTAGGAATTGTTGCATATGTGTAATGGTTTGTTTTAATTTTGATAATTGAAAATTAGACTTAGTATTGTTTTCAATGACTAATACCATCGGCTAGCGAATTTTTTTTTATTAAATTGAACAGTTGTTTTTTAACATTTATTAAGAGCTCACATTATTTTGGGCCAAAATGCTCAAAATGTCTTTCAGACAATTATAGTCACCTAATAGTCCTATAACTGCTTTCTTCAAGGATGTGTTAAAAACATATATTAAATGACAAACTGAAATTAATAAAATATTTGTTTTTCTAGTAGACGTTTTTGCTTTTGTTTAAAAAGCAGACGAATAAAAAGAACTCACAATACGATTTTTCCGCACATCGTTAGTGTATTGTACTTTAAAAAGTGTATACATTATATTAAGAGTTTCTCTGCTGTGATTAGTGTTAAATATCTAGTGTATCCACACGACTCCACAGGACTTTTCTCGCATTCCACACAACTTTTTCATACGCCACCAGCGACTTTTTCCACACGACTTTTTCATATATTGCTCAGATCTTTTGTATCTTAATATATGTGTCCAAATATTGAACATTATCTTTAAATCACAAAATTAACTAATTAAATGGCAAGTCTTAAAAACCAGATTTAAAGGTCATTTTATAAAAAACCATCCTACAGACGTAAAACAAATAGTTTCAAGCCAGAGCGCTTTCGAACACCCTCATGCTCTTCCTCAGTGGCGATGGAATCAGAACAGATGCCAACATGCCTAAATATGTACATTCCAATGCCGTCAAGCAAAATTTGTATATTACGAAAAATTGCCATCTATACAAAATTGTGAATCCATAAAACAGATTTAAAATTATAAAATTACAAATCTCAAAGATAAACATTTTAATTTTTTTTTAAAAAAGGACATCAAATACTTTAGAACATTATTATAAATTAAGGTAACTGTGCAAAATTTTAACACGCACGGCATCGAGAATGAGTCGCCAGGCATCGAGAACGAGTCGTCAGGCATGCTATTATCTTTAAAGTCGCCACTAACGGTATTATCTTTAAAGTTTTTGGCACTTGTGTAGTTTTAAGGCTCCTTCTTCTGTCCAAAACAAACAGTTCGCTCTCAGTTCTTGTTAAGGGCGCATACTGTTCTATATGTTCTGTTTTACCCTGAACAAGGGACTTGTGTTTATTTGTGACTCTCGTTGATGAACTTAAAAAAATGTCGCCATTTAAATGCGATTTATTTCGTTCAATCGGAATAAGTTGCATGTAAAATGGCATGTAATGCATTTCCAAACTGATTTAAAAACTCATTCGTTCAAACAATAAAAATCTGATGTGGGCAGAACATGACTTTCCCTGCAGACTCATATTCAAGTTTTCTTTTCTTTATTTTAATTAAATTTAATTCACTTTTAATTCAATTTTCGTTCTCATTTGATAACTGGACTTATTTTCAAAGATGGCGTAGAGATAATACGAAAAAACTAAAATTTCTCGAGAAGGGCTAGTCCTAGTGTAATGGGGTTGGTCTTATTCTTTTCTTCGTTAAACATTACGTATTAAACGAGCATTTAATGGATATATTTGAGCATATGTAGATCTTTATTTTAAATTTTGGCGATTTTTGCGGGGCATTTTGCAAGAAACAGCAAGTTATTTTCTTCCGAATCGTACCAAAATCTAATCAGCATCAGCGCGACCCACAAGCGACTTATCTAACAAATTTTGTGAAATTCTGTCCATTAGATTTTTAGCTAGAGTGGACACAAGTCTTTGCGGGCCATTTCGCAAAAAAGGCGGGTTCTTTTATCCCGAATCGTATCCAAAACTAATCAGTACCAGATCCGCCCATAAGTGATATACCTACCAAATTTTATGAAATTCGGTCAATTAGTTTTTTAGTTAGAGTGGATACAAAATCTGCACAGACGGACAGGCAGACACACAGACAGACAGACACACACACAGACGTCACGCTAAAAATAGTTTTTTCGTATTCTAGAGGTCTCGAAACGTGTAGATCCGTCGAAAACTCGAGTTGCGATTTTCGACATGATTCCAATACTTTCCCTATACATTACCATGTATTGCAAGGAAAGTAAAAAAAACATTAATAACTAAAATTTTTTCATGGAGAGTGCTATTGGAAATAACAATTTATTTTGCAATGACTGGTAGTTGCATTGCAGTAAATGTCTGCTTTTGTAGACCTCCTTTGTTTACAATTTGAGCAAAATATAAAAAACGTTACATTTGGCGTGGGTTTTGATTTTGACTTTTACATTTTTCTTGGAATATCGCCAAAATAATGATAAACACAATCTAACAACAACAGCACATAATATATATTTTAAGGAGGCTCGTTCTAGCCCTACGTCTTAGAACGTATTACAGTTAGATAAGACCTATTCTCGAATTTTTCTTTTCTTATTTTCTCATTCTATAATACCTTAGAGAAAGTGATTTCACTAAAGTTCTTCAATGATTTAAGATTTTTATGGAAATATATAAGACACTTATAGAACGTTTTGGAAATGATATGTCAATCTGTATGGTTGCTGACTTACAAATATTTCTTTGGCGATAAAAAATTGTGCGGAAAACATGTTTTTACTTTCCCTATATACATAATGTACACGGAAAGTATTGGGGCGGGGTCGAAAATTCGAATTTGAGTTTTCGACGGGAGAACACGTTTCAAGCATCCCTGATCAAGAATCAAACATTTTTAAAGTGATGACTGTGTGTGTGTGTGTGTGTGTGGAGACGATAACTGACGAACGGATGGACCGATTCGAATGAAATTTGGTACAAATTCACAATGCGTAAACGCTGGAAGCCTATTGTTTTTATACGCAATCGAATGTTCAGAACCCCCTAAATTTTCGAGTGAAATTTCGAGAAAAATCGTCAAAAAATCAGAACCGCTAATAAAATTAGTCAAATAGACATTTAGTATGTAAATTTTCATTAGAAAACGATTGACATAAATTTTAGAACGCTAACATGAACCGTTCTCGAGATATTGCACATTTTTCAAAAAAATTATCAAAAAGCTATATAAAATAAAAATAAAAATATTTCCTATTGAGAAACATGTTTACTTTTCATATGCAATACCATGCGATAAATTGGGTGACATCATTCTCGTGGTTCTAGCTCGTTCTATTCATGAAAAATATACTTTGAGTAATATTTTTGTATTTATAGCCAATAGTCATTTATCTGCTGTAAGAATAACTTATTTCTCCGTCTATAACGCTTGGCGAGATTTTGTCGACGACTTTGGTGGAATGTCGCCAACTTGGTGACATTTTTAATTGTTGCTAAATTAACAAAAATCCGCCAAATTGATAAAAATGACTCTAAATCAATGAAAATGACGACTAATTGAAGAAAGTTCAATATCTTGGAAAGAATATAAGTATCTACTATAAGAATAACATTTTTTTTAACTGCTAAATTAGTAAATTCATTGCATTTTATAAGGAAAGTCATATGTTGTCCACATCAGATTTTTCTTTGACACGACAGTGGTCGACGGAAAAGTAGAATATGGATTTTAATCATACGCGAAATTATATCAAATTAAAGGTGCAGTTAGATTCTAGATTTTATTCAAAGCAATAATACAAATCTTAACCAAATTTTGTATTGCGCAAAATTTTCAATAAGAAATAAAAATGTATAGAGAAGAAATAGTTCAGAAAGTTTTGCATGATATCAATTTTAGATAGTTATAAGATCTGTACAGTATTTTTCACTTAAATTTATCTATATTCTCATTTCTCGTCAAAATTTTGCATTAATACCAAGTAGGAATAATTTTAACATTTATATAGTATTTATTTATTTATTACTCAGGCCATCCAGTTCACCAAAAGGGTATGGAACAGATACAGGGGACAGTCGGTAAAAACACAGAAATAACAATAAATAAACATACAAAGACAATATACATAGTAATACAATACAGACAGAAAACAACACAAAAGAAAACATAAAAAAAACCACTTTGAAAACAGTTGGGATTGATATAAAAAATAAGGTAAATTCAAATAATCAATCCCCATTCCAAGAAAAATTATTTTTAAATTTAAAAAAAGGAGAAAATTTTAAAACTCCTTTTAAATAAATTACGATCAAATTAGAGTCACCAAAATACTATTAAACGCATTAAAAATAAGAAAGATCAATCATGCTTAAAGCATTGATTATGAAACACTTTCCAACTTCAATGCAATTTTATTTAAACATCTCTAAAATGCGATACATTCCTCGGTAATATTTTAAAACTTATCACAATACTACATTAATTTATTATATTTGAAAACTTAAACCTTCATAAAAAAAAAATGAACTTCATTCAAATGACGGAATTGAAATATAAATTGCTTGGTTTAAGCATCTCTAAAATGCGATACATTCTTTGGTAATATATTTTTAAAATTATCATAATACAACAATAATTTATTATATTTGAAAACTTCATCGAAAGCAACTGAAATTCATTCAAATGACGTCATAGAAAAAATAACAGGTCTGGCTCTCTCTATAAAAGCAGCATTTCACTCATAAACATTTTCCAATTCATTTCATTCATCACCGTACTAAAATAATTTATTTTATTTAAAAATTTAAGACCATGGAGCTACAAATAATTAAACTCTATGCTTAAAACTTCATCGAAAAAAATCGTCCTTCTCTCTGTAAAATCGATGAGTATTTCATTCATATCAGCTATGCAGACTCCATGGGCTAAATAATTTTGCGTTAAAGAAGTGCAGCAATTCTTATACAACTCATTCTACATATTTTGGTGTTTACATTTTACATAAGTGAAAAATAGGCTTCGTTGTAGAAATAATCAAATTTGGATGATCATTTAAACTCAAATATATTGTCATTGAATTGTTTCAGTATGTAGATGCACATAATTGAAGCAGAAATAAAGCGGTTTTAGGACGGATATAACACTCAATATGAATTAAAAAGAACTTTAAAAATCATGATTTTGAGACAAGATGGATGTCACATTTCATTTTGAAGTGGGTCACGTGATCTTTTCATATCATGGTCACGTGATCAGTTCATATAAGATGTGTAATTATTATTTTAATTCTTATTTAAAAAACTATTGAATATATTTTGCTAAATTTTCTTTTATATATTTTATGGAATAATTTGAATATTACCTACATTTTTTTGAAGCAATTTGTGAATTTTAAATCCGTTTAAAAAATGTTTGGAAAATTAGGTCCCATAGGGTTCAATGTATTTCATTTTTTCAACCCGGGTTCAATCCAAAACTAATTGGGTGATATTATTCATTTATATTCCCATAGGCTCTACAGACCGTCTGAACAACATACTAAAATTTCATTTTGATTAAGTCATTTTTACGCCAGTTATCGTGCTAACGGACAGACAGACAAACAGACAGGCAGAATGTACAAAAATTTACAGAAGTAGCCTAAAACCAGAAAAAAAAGACGGTCATCATCAATCCTGCAGCAAAGAGATCAGATAATTTCAGACACATATATTGAGTTAAGGGGAAAAGTCCCATAAAATTTGGAACAGTGTAAATTTTTATTGACCATATAGTTTAAAGCAGTAGCCAACACATTACTAAGGAACCTTTTCAGATATACTTTTGGCAATAAGAACACAGTTTTTAATCTTTTCAATAGAGTAAGGGTTTTTCAAATATTTGAAAACCATATATAGGTTGATTGATTGAAGAAGGTTTAGAAATATGAAACATTATTGTATAAGGACAACAAAAAACATAATGATCCACATCTCCGAAGTTTTTACAAAAACTATTAGATGTGGATTTAATTCTGAAATAGTAGAGGTAATCTAAAAATGGGGGCCATGACCAGTAAGGAAGTACAGGATGTTTATAATTAAAGTTCCACTTTGAAATGGCTATAAAAGGAAAACTACTGGACAGAATGTTATCAAACTTGGTAATAGTTTACAGGAGGTCATGAGGTTTTATTTTCCGCAAAGAAAAAAAAAGTTCAAAAACTCACCGTCAGCGGGGAATGGCGCTGTATGCAATATCGTTAAACGAAATAAGACATGAAAACATCGGTTTAAAAAGTTTTTAATCGTTTCTAAAACGTGTTACAAATCATGTTCAATGTGGCTTCCACCATTTTCTGAAAGCAAGTTAAATCGCATTATTGCATTCTCAAGAGTAGCTTTTAGCATATCAGGAGGAATGTTACGGACATGTCGGTGTATCACATGTTTCAATTCCGTCAAATTGTTTATGTTATCACCATAAACAGTGGCTTTGAGGTAACCCCATAGCCAGAGGTCACAGAATTTGAGATTTGGTGACCGGGGTGGACAAAAAATGGGGAAGTGTGGACTTACAATCCGGTCATCCGTGAAATGTTGCTTAAGTAACTGTTTGACACATGTACCAATGTGAGGTGGAACCCCGTCCTGCATAAAAATCGTGGTATCTAAGCCACTGTTTATGGTGATAACATAAACAATTTGGTGGAATTGAAAAATGTGATACACCGACATGTCCGTAACATTCCTCCTGATATGTTAACACCTACTGCTGAGAATGCAGTAATGCGATTTAACTTGCTTTCAGAAAATAGTGGAGCCACATTGAACATCATTTGTAACACGTTATAGAAACTATTAAAAACTTCTTAAACCGATGTCTTCATGTCTTATTTCGTTTAACGATATTGCATACAGCGGCATTCCCCGCTGACGGTGAGTTTTTGAACATTTTTTTTCTTTGCGGAAAATAAAATCCCATGACCTCCTGTAAACTATTACCAAGTTTGATAACATTCTGTCCAGTAGTTTTCATTTTATGGCCATTTCAAAGTCGAACTTTAATTATAAAGACCCTGTATATTAAATATCTATTAAAGATTTGAAGTTCTGTATTAACAGAGAGTAAAAAAGATTTTATTCTGGCTGGATCATTAGTACGGGGGGGGGGGTATAGTTATTAAGGTATAGTTATTTATATAGTTTTGTTCTGAATTGAATTGAAACTTCCTATACCCACAATTTGGTTCAATTTTGTGTGTGGCTAAAATTTATTTGCCCAATTTCCGTGGGCCAGTGTGGTGTAGTGTGTGTGTGTGTGTGGGGGGGGGGGGGGGGGTAGGACATTGAAAAACTTGTTTCTTCTCGTTATTCATTTTTTACTTTTTAGTTTTCACTTGTTTGTTATAATTTACGTTCAAAACTGTAGTATGTAGTATAATGTATGAATTGGCGCGTTGAAAACAGGAGAAAATTTCATCTGAAAACACTGAACCTTAATTCGCAAAGAAAATGTGTCACGTCCATGGGCAATAACGTGAACAGAGAATCAGAAGTTTCACTTTTAAAAATTGTTTATTCAACCAAACACAGCAGGTGCATTACAAGCACATAATTATATCATTCACTCAACATAACAAGGCTTAGCCAAGAAGCCAAGAAACAGAAAGTTGAATTTAACAGGAGCACTATTTATATTGTTACTATGTATCCTCTGAAATCGTGGGTATGCTATCTGGATACAAGAATGATTCCAAATTTCTGGATAACGATAACTAGCACGTTTATTCACAAACATAGCGTGAACAGGAACAATATACAGTAAAACAACGATTGAATGCCTCACTAATTTCACAAAATAACTGATACTATTCCCAAAACATTGACGAATATCATTTCACAAAACAGCGACTACTATTCTCAAAACATGGACGAAAGTCACAGTTCAATGTAGATCGTTTCTCGTCAACTGCTCTCCGACTAAGTGATGACTCCTTTTATAGACTCTCCACAGAGACTTCTGGAAATCTCTAATATCTCATAGAATATTGATTATTTCGGGGTGCTACTCGAACATTCGGAAAGTCGCCAAATATCGCCAAATTGGGGATAAATCCCCAAACCCGGCAACCCTTCTGCGACTTTCGGCATTCTGGGGACACTAGTCTCACATCATGGGAAAGGATGCCTGTATGGATGTTTTCTCCGTCTGGTAGTTGAAAGAGACGAAAGACTTCAGTGAGGGACTATTACACGTTCGCAACAATATACAACGAAAATGGCAAGAGCTTACAATAGCTTTGAAAACAACTCATATACTCCTGACTATTACATGGTGAAATGGAACAACGTCTAGCTTGTATGAATCTAGAACAGAGAAATCTTCCTCTAAGGACGCATGCACCACACACTCCCTGGCCTCAGTAAACGTGAAATCGAACAAACCGTTGTTAAGGTCACTTTATCACTATCGGACTCCGGCAATTGTAGCAATCTGGGACGATCTTTACCAAAATTATTCTATAAACAAAGAGAAACTATTCTGCCATTTTCGCAGCGTATCCCTGATCATATTAATGGACTATCGAAGAGCATAGCTGAGTTATCACTATCATACACAGTAAGTCCCCTTAAAGGCGAAGCCGGCATTCCATCGAACAATCTCGAAGCTCTATCAAGCCGAAGCAAACATTTGAGGCGCAAACAACTCACCTCCAAAACAAAGCTCTGAAACTAAACGAAGTCTACGCTGGAGCTAGAACGAAACTCATAACCGAAACTGAAGCTAACTCATCGGAAAATACTCTAATAAATACTTCCAATCAGTGCTGCCAACACATGAATGTAACTTAACAAAGCAAATATCCATAATTAATTAACTTTAAAACATGTGTAAACAATTTTATATAATAAGAACGACACCTTTTCTGAATATTAATAGATATATTAATCCCATTATATGACACGGTACATAAAATCATAAAATTGCTACACACATTCAATTATTTTTGCTGTCGTCACAGACATTGGCTATTCCTTGCTGCAAACCGCAAAGAAAAGAAAAATCGGTCCATGGATTTTGATATCTACAATGAGAATTGTATCCTAGCTTTAAGGACATCCCTCTAGGCGGGTTCTGTTGGGAAAAGCGGGGGATTTAACGTTATGAAAATAAATGCCTCCGATCCACCCATCTGCAGACTGCATCTCAGCCTGTCTTTAAATCTCGGGACACGCATAATCACCAGTCTCTCCTGAATAATATTATTAACTAGCCGTCTGGGAGCAGGATGCATCAGTCGATATGCAGCCTTCCTTAGCTCAAGCTAACATAAGAAAATCTGATGTGGCCAACACATGACTTTCCTTATATAATGTAATGCATTTACTACTTTTACAGTAAAAAAATAGGTTTTTCTTATAGTAGATACTAATATTCTTTCCAAGATATTGAATTTTCGACAATTAGTCGTCATTTTCATTGATTTAGCGTCATTTTTTATCCATTTGGTGAGATTTTCGTTAATTTGGCAACATTTCATGAAGTCGCCAAGTTGGCGATATTCCGCCAAATTCGTCGCCAAAATCTCGCCAAGCGTTATGGACGAAGAAATAACTTATTCTTACAGCAGACAAATTACTATTGTCGTTCAAATACAAACGTATTACTCAAAGTATCTTTTTTCATGATTGGAACGAGCTAGATCCGCGAGAATGATGTCACCCAATTTATCGTATAGTATTACATATGAAAAGAGAACATGTTTCTCAATAGGAAATATTTTTATTTTATTTTATATGACTTTTAGATATTTTTTTTTAAATGCACAATATCTCGAGAACGGTTCGTGTTACCGTTCTAAAATTTATGTCAATCGTTTTGTAATGAAAAATTACATAAGAAATGCCTATTTGCGTAACTTTATTAGTGGTTGTGATTATTTCAAAATTACATTCGAAAATTTAGGGGGGGGGGGGGTTCTGAACATTCGATTGCGTATAAAAACAATAGGCTTCCAGTGTTCACGGATTGTGATTTTTGTATCAAATTTGGTTCGAATCGGTCCATTCGTTCGTCAGTTATCGTCTCCACAGACTCACTGACCCCCCCCCCCCCTCACACATACTTTCACACACACACACACACACACATACTTTCACACACACACACACACACACGCACATACTTTCACACACACACACACACACATCACTTCAAAAATGTTTGATTCGTGATCAGGGATGCTTGAAACGTGCTCTCCCGTCGAAAACTCGAATTCGAATTTTCGACCCCGTCACAATACTTTCCTTATACATTATGTATATAAGGAAAGTAATATATAGTCTTTAAAGCTAAACTCAATCATAATTAGAAACTGAGACTTAATCAGATTAGTGAAATGGCTAGAATTGTCGGAAATATTCTTAGGAAACTGAAGTTTTAATGCATTTTTATTTCAAATATAAAAATTCATTAAAACTGAGAAAAACTAATGATGGTATCCTAAACTGAGAAAATCTTAAACGGTACAAAAATATTCTAATGGGAAAATTGAAATTAAAACATGTGAATCAAAATGTGATCTTAAAACAATGATAAAAAAAGCAATATCTGTAAATATTTTTTTTGGAGTTACATATATATATATATTAAAAATTAATTTTCAGAATAGCAGTACCATAAATGACTATTGTAAATCTTAAAATCAAAGTACTTTACCTCAATGTTTAACATTATAAATAATAATACTTGTCTGAAACTTCAGTCCTAGCGTTTTATATCAATAGTCCGTTTTCAGACGTAATATCATTTAAAAATTACGACATCGAGAAAAGTTTTCACAATCTGATCATAATATTCAGCAGGATAAAAAAGCGTGATTTCATCTTCTCTTGAAAAAAGTATTTATCTGCCTTCGTTGCATAACAAATAACATGTAGGGAAATTTAATTTTCATGGCTACAATTTTGGATCTCACTTAATTTGAGGAACTTTTGAGCATGCGCATTAAGTTTTTCGCTTTGATGATGGGGAAATAAAATTACATCTGCTAGTTTTTAAGGCCACAGTGTGAGGAAAGTTGACGTCATTCCGCTTCGGTTTAATAGAGGATAAAAGACACATTTTAAAAAAAGGAGAGTATAAAATAAGTAATACTAAATGCGTTTTATAGACGAGAGATATTATAAGGGTGGTTCCATAAGCGTCTGTCGTTAACTGTGGCTGCTAAAAAAAGTCACGGATAAAAAAGTGTTCAAAGTCCACTTCAACTATAAGAGCATCCAATTTCCTCCCAGTAGCTCAACGGTAGAGCGTCGGTTGACTAGTTCGAAGATCCATGGTTCGATTCCCGCGTAGAGCAGCGAGTTTCTTTACAATGACGCCCGAACAAATCAACCGTGTAGGTTAGTACAAAGATGTCGGAGGTCTGAAAGTGACCCTAGTAAGCAGGGATTCAGTAGACTTTGGGATATTAAGCTCCGATTTGAAATCGAGAGGATAACGACCACTCAAGAAGCTAACCTGGAGGATAAAGATAGCGAGGTTCTTTACAACGGTACGATAGCCCAGTGGTTAGCTCGTGGGGATTGCACTCGGACTTCTCGAGTTTGATTTCCTCCCCTGCCCAAACTGTCGCCGTGTTTACGCGGAGTACGATCAGTTGTGGGTCTGAAAATCATTCGGAGAGGTTAGTGGTAGGGGAAGGGTGGTACTGTCCCTATGAATACCTTCCCACTGGATTCCGTCTAAATTGGGTGGTACTTCCCGGCCGTCCAAACAGATACCTTACACCTTCGGGTAGGTCGGACGTTCTGGACGGAAGAAGACGAAGGAAGAGGTTCTTTACAAGTTGCAACTTTAAAAAAGCTTTTAAAGTGTAAAAACCTAAACCTGGTTTAAGGTTACCTGGTTAAGGTAAATTCTAAATTTTTAAACATATTTACTTTTTATTATTAGTTTCAAATATTATTTTGTTATTGTGGTTTTGATATATGACACTCACATTAAAGAACGTTTTATTATTATGTGTCTATATAATTTTTCAATTAAATTAAACTAAACGGAAGGAAAATTAAATAGTATACATTTCTTCTTGATAAAATATACTGATATTCAAGCTTATGAATTTGAGGTATATCAAATTAAAAAAATTTAAAGTTTTTAAATAAAAACAAAACCAATTAGTTTATTTATTTATTTTACGTATCTTAAACGTATCTAAATAAAGAAATATACCTGCCTAAAATCCAAATTCAACATTCCATAAAAAAAGAAATATATATATATATATATATATATATATATATATATATATATATATATATATATTTGGATCCCTTGAAAGTGGTTTTCTTAATTTTTTTTTTAACTAAATCGGGAAAAGGTAAAAATATCCTGAAAGATACAGTGATTTTAAAATGCAAAACACATTAATATTCATTTCTGAAAATGATCTCCCCATTTTTTTAGAAAGTATATTGCGCGTTCATGTATAAGTACTTCATGAAATATTCAAGGAACATGCATTTTTTTTTCTTAGGATGGCTACGTATAAATTTTCTTAATTTAAACACGCTAAATATAAGTTTTTACGGAGATTCTATTTAGGACAAGTATTGTTTTTATATGACGTAAACGTGTATTTGTAAAATAGCGTTAGAACTAATATTATTTTTACATATTCTGAAAATCTGACGTGAATATCTCATCTTATTTCTTACATTTTTTTTAATTTATCCTATTTATATAATTTGGATATATGCTTTTATTGCATGATTAAATATATGTATCTGTCTGTCCTTGTATCTGTGCATCTGTGTTGTTTGTAACGGAAAATTGAAACTTCGGACTGCGGCGAAATTCGGTACAGAGACACTTCAGGTCCCCGGAATATACGGCTTGGAGAGATTTTTTAAAAATTTGAATTAGATTAAAATGCAGGATTATGAACACTTACAACCAAAAATTAATCGAAATTTGGGCTTCAGAATAAGTTTCATTTCGAGCAGACGATTTGTATGTTCAAAAGATACGAGAGAAGGTGTTTTAGTTAAAGGACAAATATTTAAGAATTTATTTTTCTTTTTAACTTGGTGTTATATTATTAGAAGCATTGTGCTAAAAATGCAAAACCCCAATGTAAACTCGCTGAGATTGCATTTTTTTTAAAATTTTACTAATTTTTTCATGGGTAGTTTGACATATTTCAGCCCCCGTTAATCCGATAAACATGGCATTTTCACTAGCATGTAAGTGCTTATCAAGAAACGCCGCATTGGAACCAATCAGCCCGGCACCCGAGCATCGGACCAAAGGTGGGGTGTCTTTTCTTTTTTGCGATTTCAAGTATTTTCAACGCACCTATTTAGAACATATCAAAGGAGCTTATTTCGACACATTACGTTGTCTACACTCTCGTTGTACCATTGATATGGTTGTGCATGGAAGAAATGGAGCGCAGGAATGAGTTTTGTTCAAAAAAGGCAATTTAAAAATTAAGTGGTGTTACCTGTATTTTTATTACTTGCGAAGCGAGAGCTTATTTAGGACCCGATCAATGCTGGGTTCTGCTAATGTATAAAATAATATACAAGCAGATCGTAATTAAAATATGCATATTTATAGCTTTCGGCAGGGGCTAAGAACTGAACCTCAATCAAACATAATAGGAGTCTTCAAAACATGCGAAGACGATTACAAAAAGAAATTCGTCAGAAAAGCAAAAGTCGATTCAAAAATATATTTTTCATTTTAGTGTTGCATTAAATAGCGTAAAATGTTCTCTTTCCAATGATATATCATACTACACACTAATTAATTGAATAATTAGAAGTTTGATAGTATTGGGATTTTTCTTGAACGGCTTCGCGGTCCACCTCAGCTATCATAAACTTTAATTGCGTTCAAAAATTAACTCAAAAATATATTTTTATTTCATTATTATATTACGTAGTACAAAATGTTCTCCTTCCAATTATGTACTATACTAAACAATTAGGTAAGTAGAAGTTCGAAAGTTTAGAGGTTCTTCTTGAACAGATGAAAAATAAAGCTGATAGACTTTGACTTAATATATAGAAGAATGACAGAAGACTATATTGAAATAAGTCTCAGTCAAAGAAGAAATGAAAAACCTAGAGCCACAAATAAATTGTTATTTTCAAAATATTATAGTTAAAAAGTTCACAAATGTCTGAAGTGCAGCACGGATACAGCTGACGCAATGATAAGAAGAAAGTTCAATTATACATCAAGCATTAATTATGTAAGACTTTCCAACTGAAAAGCAGTTTCATTTACATTTGAAGCTGCTTACTTTTTAAGCTTGCTATCGACAAAATTAATCTTAAAACTTCATCGAAAAAGACAATGAGTTACATAAAAGGCAATGAGTTACTAAATGAATTTTATTCAAGTGACTTTACCGAAAGTCCAGTTTGCAAAATGTTTACGATGTTTTTGTAGTTAATATTACCTCACAATTAAGATATTTCATTATTATAGAAACTACACGATTTTCTTATCTCATGGTAAATTAGTTCTACGAAATTGTTGTAACTATGATAAACCGTTTCATTTTATGAATAGCCCACCTCTATGTAAAATCAACGAATATTTCATTCATATCACTTATATTCCAGACTCCAGAGCTACATAATTTTGCGTGAAAAAAATCAGCAATTCTTATACAACTCATCTTGCAATCGCTTGATTTGTTTAAATTCTGTATAAGTTTAGCCTAACGTTAAAAGTAGGCTTCAAAAGTAGGCAGCAATAAATGTAGCAAACAGTAGGTAGCAATAAAGGAAGATTAGTGCTCAATTAAAATCAGAAATATTGTAATTGCGTTGACACAGAACTTAGATATACAGATAATAAGTAAAAATAAAGCGACTTTATGATGGATGCAACACTAAATATACAGTTAAACGATCTTTAAACATTACACAGTGGAAAAAATGGAAGCCAAATTTTATTTGGCAATGTGTCGCGTAATCTCTTCATATAAAATGGGTGTAATAATTATTTCAATTTTTATTTAAAAAACTAATCAATATATTTTGCTGACATTTTTTTACACATTTTATGCGATGATTTGAACATTTCCTCAAATTTTCAAAGCAGTTTTTGAATTTTAACACCGCTTAAAAATTGTTTGAAAAAAAAATACCATATAGTTCAATGAATTTCCCTTTTTTAGTCCGGGTGAAATCTGAAACTAATTGGGTGATATTATTCATTTTCATTCCCAAGCACTCCGAAGACGATCTTCACAAAATACTAAAATGCCATTTCTATAAAATCATTTTTACGACAATCATCATGCGAACGGGCAGACAGACAGCATGACCGAAGTTATAGACATTTTACAACTATGTTCTAAAGGGGTTGGGCGAGCGGGGCGAGCAGGGGGCAGAGCCCCCTATTATATTATAAAATATTATTTCGAAAACTAAATTATAAAATATTATTCCGAAATCTAAATTATAAAATATTATTTCAAAAATTAAATGGCCAGATTTTGAATTTCTAATATAATCCAGGATTTATTACGACAGAATATATAGTAGGTGTGAGTTATAACGCATTCCTGTTAAATACAACACATTACGAACTAAAATGCAAATGCTACGCATACCATTAGTATTAGCCCTGTTTGTATATTAACTTTAAGAAGCATTATTAAAATAATCACAAACCAAGGCTCTGCACTGACCTGTTCTAATCCTTTTAGGAAAAGTTTTAGAATGTTCCAATTTAATAGAAATGAAGAGAGAAGACATAAAATGGCTTTTATATACTCGGTGAGATCATTGGATACCCGGTATGCAAATATATTTTGAAGCTGTAAGTTCAATAGTATTGTAATCGATAATTCATTTTTTGTATAACAATTTTTGTTATACAAAATATTTGTTGTACAAAATATTTGTTTGACAAGTTTATAATCTGCGCAACTGAAGCATGGCCGACTAATGAATTTTAATTATTATAATCAATCTCATAGCACACGTGATTTGTAGTCAAAACATCATCTTACATGTGTCACCCACCCTCTCTATAAAAACTAGGAGTACAGTGGCTTCAAACTATCAACTTATATATATATATATATATATATATATATATATATATATATATATATATATATATATATATATATATATATATATATATATATATATATATATATATATATATATATATATATATATATACATATATATATATATTGGGAAGTTAATATTCTGAATTGCTTGTCCGGTTTCCAGCTTAGACTCACTGGACGGGTCTGGGAGTATTACTGTGAACGTTCGTATTGCCTCCCTGGTAGAATTTCGACTAGTTCATTCCGGTGCTTCTAGATTAAGCTGTTGAGGTTGATCACGATACACGTGGTGGAAGAAGAAGGGTTGTAGAAGAAGGGGCCTGTAGTCTGGGTTTTGACATTTATAGTAATGTACTATTGCCAAATCTGAAACAGGCATTTGTTTGGGTTAATTGGAATTAAATACTCAGACCTGAAGATGAATTTAGTTCTGATTAATCATCGAATTTGGGACGGTGCTGTTCTTTTCTCTTATCGGCATTGTGGCCGTGAAATTGGTTCTATGGTGATGCTAATATTACTTGAATTGTTTTTTTATATATATATATATTTTTATTTTATTTTTACATAATTCTTATTATTACATATTTCAAATATATATATATTAAAAATATGTAGCTTCTGCTGGCGCCGCCACCGCCGCCATTTGACAAATTTCTCTTTTCTCGAGATTCTTTGCTTCGTACCGAAAAACTATTGCATATCAGAATATGAAATTTGGTACACTTGTAGAAAAAGCTTTGGGGAATAAGCGGAAATAAACCGTTTTTTGATATATATTGTAGTTTAGGAAATATTTAATGTCAAAGTCGAAGACAAAATATTTGAAATGCGAGTTCGCGTCCTGGATAGACTAACGGTAGCAAGACCACGATTTTTTGCAGGCAGGTACCTACATGGGTGAGTTTTTACAGGAAGGAGCCCCTGTATTTAATTTCGATGTAGGTATTGAGATATTTTACTCTTTATGCACTTTTGAAGTGAACTTTTTTCCGTATCGGCACGTCTAGCGATTTCTGTGTCTGATACTGTAAAAACTATAGTATACAAAAATTTGAAATTTGATACATTTATAGAGAAATAATAGGGTAATACGATGAAATAAACCATTTTTCGATTTAAACAGTTTGACATGAAATAGCTCGCAAAACGAGCTCATGATCAAGGAATTCAGTTTTTAGATTTCCTGGTTAAAGAAAAATCCCTACTTTTCCCCGCTGCGGAAACTACGCAGGGATAGAAAAGAGATTTTTGAAAGTAGAAATTTTAGGAAAGATAGATATGAAGCAAGTGCAGCGAGAAGGAGGCGAAGCCTCCTGAAGGGGATTACGCGAGCAGGGGACAGAGCCCCATAGTGTAATATATATAAATAAAATTGAAAATCTGCCTCTCTGTTTGTCTCATAATCACGGGAGAACTGTTGAGACGATTTTGGTGAAATTTTGTGGGTAGACTTGAAATATCCTCACTTAAAATTTAGTCCATTCTTTGTGTTTCTATGACCAGGCGTTCCCGAAATATTATTGAAAACTAAACTGTCGTTTGTCTCATCATCACGACAGAACGGTTAAACCGAATTTCACGAAATTTTGTGAGTAACCTTGAAATAGCCCTACTTAAATTTAGTCTAAGTTTTGAATTTCTAAGACCAGGGGGGCTGTCGAGATATTAATAAAAAACCAAACATTTTCCTAGGAGTTCTACTCTCTAACTCCCTGGTTTCTCCAAACGAAAAAGGTTGGAAATCGTTGGTTTAAAACGTGAAAATGAATAAAAAATTTATCTCAAGAGTTTTATGGGAGATTTTTGCGCGAATTGGTCACTTTTTGAGAATATGAATTGTTTGAAAACAGGAATGTTTGAAACATGAATTTAAATGAAAAATCTATCACCATGGTTTATTTTTCACAAGCTTTTACTCAACAATGAAAAGTATTAAGGAATCAAAATGGTTATTTAATTATCAGCATTTTTATGAGGAAAATTCTATCTTATACCATGTTTCTCAGCAAAGCAATTAAATTAAATGTGTTTGTTACTTTTTATTATTATTTTTCGATTTGAATAATAGATAAATGGATATAGAAATATACCTTATAAATGAACGGTTTGATTTTTCTTTTAATTATATTAATTACTTACTGCATACATCACTTTTATTTATTTTGGCAAAGCGTTTTCAAACTTATATATTGCGTTTAGCCAATAAACCTATATATTGTGTTTAGCCAATAAACTTATATAATGTGTTTAGCCACTAAAGTTATATATTGTGTTTAGTCAATAAACTCATTTAGCCCATTGTTGAAACAGAATAAAAGTAGAACAGGTCTCTAATACAATCTAATAACTAATAATCTCTTCATATACAATATTTTGTGTTTTTATTTAGTATATACAAACAGGATAGGGGTGTTTTATTCTTCGCATCTGCAAATTCAGATCTACGAATTTGGCGGGATATCGCTAACTTGTCAACTTTTCTCAAGAATTGCCAAATTAACGGAAATGTCCCCAAATTGATGAAAATGACGCTAAATCATTTGGCTTTTCTTAAAAGAGAGTACTGATATGCTATTTCGGTAGCATTTTTCTGTCAGTCTAACCGTTCTACTTAGTAACACAAAATTACGAATTTTTTAAATGTCACAAATTGATAAAAATGTTTGTAAATCCATAAAAACATCTTGAAATTTATAAAATTGGGCTAAATAAATGAAATTACATGTGTTTTGTCAGGGTATAGTATTGTGAGGATGTTTCCTCAATTTGTCGCCGAATGGGACTGTCAGTTCTATAGTCCCACTTGGCAATAAATTTGGCGAATTTTTAAAATATCCCCAAACCTTTCATGGGGATAGATATTCCGATATTTTTTCAACCAATTTAATTGAAACAAATGATATCATGTCGCTTAGAAACGGATTTAAATCCAATGCGTTTATTCGGCAGACGATTTTTATTAAATCTTTTCCGATTTGAATAATAAAGCTATGTATATAAAATAAATTTCATTGATATTGCATTTTTGACTGGATAATATCAATTACGGCTTTCAATTTTAAACATTATTATTATTGATATTTTCGGAGATTATTGATTCAGAGATTATTGATATTTTTAAGTTATTATCCCATTGTTTTATTGTGGCGAAAATTGTTGAAACTCATATACTGTATGTTGTACGATAAATCTTCTACAAATGCACGAGTATATCTTCTAATCTACAAAAATATAAGTAGTACAGGTGTATTGGCATATATTTTGATATAGTATATTGGCATATATTGGAATCAATTATGGTCTTCTGGTATAAAGATTATGAGGATTATTGATATTTTCACTTTAAAAAGTCATCTGTTTTATTTTGGCAAATATTTTTGAGACTCATATTGTAATATGGGTAATCTTTTACTAACACTCGGACATATTTCTAATCTACGACATTATAAGTAGTATGGGTATATATTCCCATATAATTTTAGCACTTTCATTTTGGCATATGTTGGATTCAATAACTGCAGCTGAGGTTTATAGATTACGGGTTTATTGATATTTTCAATTTATACATGTAAGCTACTAATACAGATTATATCGTCTAATATACGCGTATATAAGTAGTTCGGGTCCCATACAATTTTAACGCTTTTATTTTGCATATATTAATTCAATTTCAGATTTTTTGTAAATTTGCTTACAAAAGGGGTCAGGATGTTTTGTTTTTCAGATCTACCCGTGAAGATAATTTTGTATAGCGAGAACAGAGATTCTTAAATTTCTTTTTAGGAGCATTAATTTAAATATTTTAACAGAATATTTTGATTGACAATGTCATTTATTATACTATAGGAATTTGCATATGATTGTGAAATTTAAGTGTATTGGTATTATATACTCCTTACGAAGAACGGGTTTGCTGCTAGTATATATATAAAAAACAACTCTGTTTTCCAAAAAATAATCATACTATTATTGTGTTCATGAGTAATCATAGTAATCATATTATTATTGTGTTCATGATCGTGCACTTTATGAATTGGAGTTAATATTGGTATCTCTTATTTTTTCTGCCAATATAAAACTTGTCTTAGTGCAAAAAGTTACAAAAAGAAAATATTAAATTTTCTTGTCGTACCACCGCGTATCGACTCCATGTATCCCACTTCGGACACCAATGCGGTGCACAATGGTATGTGAAATTAAATATTAATACTTTGCATAATGCATGTAACATACTTGCATTTATATCTGTTTAAAATATCACTTTCTTGTTTAGAGTTTCAGATATCTGTGACCAATACTAGGCTAGAAAAAATTGCATAATACTACAATTAATCCCAATTACATCAAGAGCGTTTCTGTCAATACATTTGTTGACCTCCTTAATACATATTATACTGATATTGATCTTTTTTTACTAACCAATTTAAAAAAAAAATCTGATGTGGGCAGCACATGACATTCCTTATATAATAAAATGGATTTATTAGTTTTACAATAAAAGAATAATGTATAAGATCCACGGCGCTTTGTTTTTATTGTTGAATTATACATTGGGCGATTTTCAGGATGACAACATGTAAAACTATTTCAAAATACTCAATTAACTTATACTTTGCGCAACTCTAAACAATCATCAATATTGATAGCATCCACAATAAGCGATACAGTCCTAAAAATGAAATACTTTAATAATTACTTCATTATAGTCGTCATTTTCATTAATTTAGCGGCATTTTTATAAATTTGACGACAATTTCATTAATTTGTCAACATTTAAAAAGTCGCCAAGATGGCGACATTCCGCCAAACTCTCGCAAAGAGTTATGGACGGTGACATAACTTATTCCTGTAGCAGATAACTGACTGTTGGCGTCCAAAGACAAAAGTATTACTTAAAATATTTTTTTACATGAATGGAACTAGCTAGATCCACGAGAATGATGTCATCCAATTTATCGCATGATATTACTTATGAAAAGTGAACATATTTCAACAATAGGTAATATATTTTTTTGCATTTTATATGATTTTTTGATAATTTTTTGAAAATGTACAATATCTCGAGAACGGTTTATGCTAGCATTCTAAAATTTGTTTTAATGGTTTTCTAATGAAACATTACATACGAAATGACTATTTTCGTAACTTTATTAAAGGTTTTGATTTTTTGAGGATTTTTCTAAATTTCACTCGAAAATTTTGGGGGTTCTGGACATGCGATTGTGCATAAAAACAATAGGCTTCCAGTATTCAAGGATTGTAATTTTTGTAGTTCGTCAGTTATCGTTTCCACAGACTTGCTGACACACATACACACACACACACACGCATACTTTCACATACACACACACAGACATCATCTCAAAAATGTTTTATTCGTGTTCAGAGATGCTTGAAACGTGCTCTCCCGTCGAAGAATCGAATTCAAATTTTCGACGCAGTCACAATACTTTCCTTATACATTATATGTATATAAGGAAAGTAAAAAGCCTGTTTTAATATACTTGACAGGTTTACTTTTTAGTATTCTTGTACTTTATTTTCTATACTTTTACATTTTGTGGTTACCGTAATTGGATATTTCTGTAGTTGCCACGTAAATTAAATAAATATATACATACATAAAAAATTCGTCGCCAAAATCTCGCCAAGTGTTATGGACGAAACAATATGTTATTCTTATAGCAAATAAATGACTATTGGCGTTCAAATACAAAATTATTACTCAAAGTGTCTTTTCTCATGAATGGAACGAGCTAGATCCACGAGAATGATGTCACCAAATGTATCGCATGATACATTTGGTGATATGATACATGATACATGAAAAGTGAACATGTTTCGCAACAGTTAAGTTAATATATGCTTTTAAATTTATGGGATTTTTTGATAAATTTATTTGAAAAATCTGCAATATCTCGAGAACGGTTCATGCAAACGTTCTAAAGTTTATGTCAATCGTTATTTATGTAAAAATTGCATAAGAAATGTCTATTTGCGTAACTTGATTAAAGGTTTGGATTTCTTGATGATTTTTCAAACGTTCACTCGAAAATTTAGGGCGGGGGTTCTGAACATTTGATTGTGTTGAAAAACAATAGGCTTCCAGTATTCACGGATTGTAATTCTTGTACCAAATTTCATTCGAATCGCTCCATTCATTCGTGAGATATCATCTCCACAGACTCACTGACACACACACACACACACACACGCAGACATCATCTCAATGTTCGATGCGTGATCAGGGATGCTTTAAACGTGCTTTCCCGTCGAAAACTCGATTTCGAATTTTTGACCCCGTCGCAATACTTTCCTTATACATTATACTATGTATATAAGGAAAGTCATAAATACGAGATTAAATACAAGCTATTCAGCCAATATACACAGTTTACTCAAAGTTTTCCTAGAACCCAATGTATTGAGCATCATAATCATATATAATACATACCAACTTAATTCGAAGCCCTTTCCTCAAATTTCTCTTTCTTTTGGTACCACACCCTCGAGAGTACAGATGATGTTCGGCCCATGTCTTCTTAATATGTCTTCGGGAATGGCGGTTTCGTGACATATTCAAAGATTGAAAATTATATTCTCTCTCGTGACAGCTGAATGTTTTATTGAATAAGGTAAGTGTTGGGGACGTTTTTAATGATTTGTTGAAGATACGTTTAGTTTAGATTATGTAGTATTACTAGTTGAGTGGGTTTAATTTTTCTTACTAGTGGGCACTAGTGAAAATTAACGAAGGAACTTTTATGTGTTGTATTTCAATGAGTTTAAGTATGAGGAAATACAAGGTCACCATATGAGAAAAATCATAAAGTGTAATCAAAGATTATTTACTAACATGGGGGATATTTAAGTCACCCCAGAACACATTCATCTCTCCCATGGAAGTGAAATAAGAGACTGACAGTATTAGTCCCTATATAAGCAGGATTAGTCCCCACCAGAGGTGGATTAGTCCATCTGGCCTTTGAAGTTTCTTGTTACTCACACTTAAAAGTATATTATTTGATGCTATTTTATAGAATAAATACTGTTATATTAAATGTTTTTGGAAAACATATTTCCTCTATGTGAATGTTTGAGTAAATGAAAATGGTTACGAATTTCGCCTTCAGGGGGTGTCCCCCAAAATTTGGAATACACTATCATTACAGATAACAGATAGATCGATTCCGCGCTTATTATTAGCTCATCCACATGGAATTATCGATTTCAACAATTGGAGTGAATTTCAAATTTTTAGGTACGCCAGGCGATACTCCAAGCGGGTTCTGTGACCATCAACTTGTTTCATTGAAGTAATATTCTAGCTCTTACCAAATTAAAAAGTATACCTTGTCATACGATAAGGCTTCATTTGTCGGTTCTTGTAGATCGCTAAATTGTAACTTATAGCACGTTTTCGTGCTGTCATTGTGCAGATATGCGCTATTCCGTGCTGATGGGTGCGCAATAAGGTCGACACGGATTTGTGAATGGGGTTATATGAAATGGGAGTGTTTTATTTACTTTTTGTTTTATTTAAGTAGAAAAAATCTGATGTGGGCAATACATGACTTTCCTTATATAATGCAATGGATAGCTTTATATACTTTACTACTTATACACCAAAAAAAAATCTGATGTGGGCAACACATGACTTTCCTTATATAATGTAATTAATTTACTACTTTTACAGTAAAAAAAAGTAGGTTTTTCTTATAGTAGATACTAATATTCTTTCCAAGATATTAAATTTTCGACAATTAGTCGTCATTTTTATCCATTTGGCGAGATTTTCTTTAATTTGGCAGCATTTCAAAAAGTCGGCAAGCTGGCGACATTCCGCCAAATTCGTCGCCACAATCTCGCCAAGCGTTATGCACTAAGAAATAAGTTATTCTTACAGCAGATAAATGACTATTGGCATTCAAACACAAAAGTATTACTAAAAGTATATTTTTTCATGAATGGAATGAGCTAGTTCCACGAGAATGATGTAACCCAATTTATCGCATGGTATTACATATGAAAAGTGAAAATATTTCTCAATAGGAATTTTTTTTTATATAACTGTTTGATAATTTTTTTAAAAAAAATGAACAATATCTCGAGAACGGTTCATGTTAGCGTTCTAAAATTTATGTTAATCGTTTTCTAATGAAAAATTACATAAGAAATGTTTATTTGCGTAACTTTATTAGTGGTTTTGATTTTTTGACGATTTTTTCAAAATTTCATTCGAAAATTTAGGGGGGTTCTCAACATTCGATTGCATATAAAAGCAATAGGCTTCCCGTGTTTACGGATTGGGATTTTTGTACCAAATTTGGTTCGAATCGGTCCATTCGTTCGACAGTTATCGTCTCCACAGACTCACTGACACACACACACACACACACATACTTTCACACACACACACACACACACACACACACACACATACACACACACATACATCACTTCAAAAATGTTTGATTCGTGATCAGGGATGCTTGAAACGTGCTCTCCCGTCGAAAACTCGAATTCGAGTTTTCGACCCCGTCACAATACTTTCCCTATACATTATGTATATAAGGAAAGTAAAAATAGGTGATTCTTAGAGTACATACTTATATTCGTTCCAAGATATTGAATTTTCATCAATGAGCCGTCATTTTCATTAATTTAGCGTCATTTTCGTTAATTTGGCAACATCTAAAAAAGTCGCCAAGTCGGCGATATTCCACCAAATTTGTCGCCAAAATCTCGCCAAGCGTTATGGACGAAGAAATAAGTTATTCTTATAGTAGATAAATGACTATTGCCGTTCAAATACTAACGTATTACTCAAAGTATCTTTTCTCATGAATGGAACGAACTAGATCCACGAGAATGATGTCACCAAATTTATCGCATGATATTATACATATGAAAATGAAAATGTTCCTCAACAGTTAATATATTTTTTTAATTTAAGGGGTTTTTTGATAAATTTGTTTTAAAAATGGTCAATATCTCAAGAACGGATCATGCTAGGGTTCTAAAGTTTATGTCAATCGTTATCTAAGGAAAAATTACATAAGAAATGTCTATTTGCGTAACTTTATTTAAGGTTTTGATTTTTTCAAAATTTCACTCGAAAATTTAGAAGAGTTCTGAACATTCGATTGCTTTTAAAAACAATAGACTTCCAGTATTCACGGATTGTGATTTTTGTACCAAATTTCATTCGAATCGCTTCATTCGTTCGTGAGATATCGTCTCCTCAAACTCACTGACGCACACACACACACACACATACTTTCACACACACACACACACATACTTTCACACACACACACATACTTTCACACACACACACAGACATCACCTCAAAAATGTTCTATTCGTGATCAGGGATGCTTAAAACGTGATCTCCCGTTAAAAACTCGAATTCAGATTTTCGACCCCGTCACAGTACTTTCCTTATACATTATGTATGTAAGGAAAGTAATAATTTACAAATTTTTGCCCGGTACACTTTAACACACTTTTACGAGAGATACGTACACCACAATTTGGAAAACGTCGCTCTACACCAGTAGTTTCGAAACATTTGTGATAGAGTGCCCCAAAAACCTACTCCTATACCTCTATGATAAATACAGACAGGAGTTTTTTACTTTCCCTACAATACATGGTAATGCAAAGGGAGAGTATTGAAATTGGGCTGAAAATCGCAACTCATGTTTTCGATGGATATACACTTTGCTAACACTCTAACTAGAGCAACGGAAATTATTTTATCATAATATCTGTGTGTGTGTGTCGGTCTGTCTGTCTGAATGTTTGCGCAATGGATGTTTAACCATCGAACCAATGCCAATGCGTGAGGATGTATATCCATTCTAGCTGTAAAACTTGTTTACCGAATTTCGCAAAGTTTGTTAGATAAGTCACTCGTGAGTTACCCTGGTGCTGATTAGATTTTGGTAAGATTTAAAAAAAAATATTTTTTTTTGCAAAACACGACCCGTCAAAATTGTATTTATCTACACTAGATAAAAAAACTATTTGACCCAATTTTATGACATTTAGTAACTGATGCTCATTAAATTTTGGTATGATTCGGGAAAAAAAAGAACCTGCCTCTATTGCAAAATCGTCTGCAAAAAATCGTCAAAATCTAAAATAGAAAATTACTTATAGTCAAATGCATCAATTAATTGCTCGTTTTACACGCAAATTTTGATAATGAAAATAATGAAAAGAATAAGACCATCCCCATAACTCAAGAACGAACCGTTTTGGAGATATTTCAGATTTTAACAATTTTGACACGCCGCCTTTGAAAATATGTTTATCCGCCAAATGAAAGCAAAAATTGAACTAAAACTGCAAATTCAGTGTCGCTTCAAATAATTATTCGCGCTATTTTAGGCAATTGAACTCAACTTCATGAATAAAAAAACAAAGAAAAAAAAATAAATTTGAGTCTGTAGGGAAAGTCACGTGCTGTCCGCAACAGATCTTTTTCTTGGTTCTGTAAACCGGTCTTTTTATAAATTAATATTCATATAATCATAATACATTTTTGTTCATAACCATGTAATTTAAAAATACAAATCAATATAGTATGTTTCTCTTTAAATAATTTTTTTTATTTTTTTATGGTAATATATAACTTTTATTTTATCCAGACCTTCCGGCCTACAAGGAGGTGTATGGTAGCAGTTTGGATGGCCGGGAGAATTGCACCCAATTTAGACAGAAACCCAAAGGAGATTGCAACCACAGAGAAAGTACCTCCATAAAACTTGTCTTGGGAAAAAGATACTGAAGAAAATATTGAATTTTCCTGACTTACCCCTATGTATTACCTGTCGTACCCCCAGTATACGAGCACCCCATTTTGGGCACATCTACTCTACATAATATATGGAAAATTAAATATTAACACTCTACATAGCGCATGTCAGATACTTGCATTTATGCGTCTACAATACGAGATTAAATACAAACTATTTAATGAATACACTATCTAATCAAAGTTTTCCTACAACCCGATACATCGAGCATCATCATAATATAATAATCTATAATAGATGTCAACTTAATTCAAAGCCTTTTCCTCGAATTTCTCTTTTTTCTTGGTACCACACCCTCCATAGTACAAATGATGCTTAGCCTATGTCCGGCCCATATGTCCTCTTAATATGTTCTTCCGGAATGGCGGTTTCGTGACATATTCAAAGATTGAAAATTATATTCGGTCTCTTGGCAGCTGAATGTTCTATTGAAAAAGTTAAGTGTTTGCGACTTTTTTAATAAATTGACGGTAATATCTTTAGTTTAGATTACATACAGTGGTGTATTTGGGAAATTTTGGTTTACTATGAAAAATGGCATAATCAAAGGGGGGGAAGAAGAAATAATATATACTTATATTGCTACTAAAAATATATGTGTCGGCACCTGGTGTACAAATTCTTTGCAGGAACTAAGTCGTAAAGTATGTGTCCATAAAGTCTTCAGACATAATGGAGTACTACGAGAAGGTGATATAGACACCGGAGTTCGAGTACCAGGAATATCAGGAGTACCAGAAGTAACGTAACACATTTACCCATTTGGACCTATTTTCACAATAAATGGCAACCCAAGCATGATCAAATCATATTTGGGTTGCCACTTGATATCATCATCAAATTTTGAACAAGTAACTTTCTGATCGGGATGATTGTGAACTTTTAGCTGCATATAGTGCGATTCAATATTTTTGCCATACGTTGGAAGTTAGGCTATATGCGGATCACAAACCCTTAGTTTTTGCCTTCAAACAGAAATATTATACGGGTTCACCAAGACGGTTAAGACGGATAAGACATTTGGATTTCATTGAGCAATTAACTTTTCAGAAATAAACGTTTTTCTTTCGGACATGTCTTGTTGAGCTATGCAACACGAGAAAGATCTAAATTTGCAGTGTATTCTTGCAAATACAGCGGAATGTAGTATGCAGCTTGAAAGTCTCCCTTTACGAGATTCTGATTGTACGTCAAATAACGTACGATCAGAACGTATAATGGTTAGGAGATGCAGTACGTATTTTTGTGCCAGACTAGCTCAAGAGCTTTTGAGGCTTTTATACTGTATAATCTCTAGCATTCTGGCAGTTAGACAGTAAGAAATCATAGGAGATAGGTAGGTTTGGCTTCGAGTGAATAAGGGCATAGGATTGTGGTGTAAGACATTATAACGTGTCAGGAAACAAAAGTTCACAAGGTAAGTTCTGACGCATTTTTTTATTCCAGACAAGTGTTTAGCGTACGTTCACATTAACATTATTGGACCGTTGCCACTTACGAAGAATTATCGATACTGTTTGATTGTGATAGATAGATTTCGCGAGGGCCATAGGTTGTATCTTTTCAGAATATTGAGGCTGATACAATAGTTAGATTTGTTCAGAATTGGGTTTTGTGATTTGGTACGCGGTAGAAGATTACCTGTGACCGGGACAGACAATATGAATCTGAGCTTCTTTAATCTTTATCTGGATTCCCGGGGATCAATATTTCTCGCATGGTAGCTTATTCGCTGCAATCGAAAGGAATTCTTGAGAGAATTCGTTATCTGCTTAAGAAAGCACTAATGTGTTGTATGGAACAGAATTAGTACGAGACATTGCTGACCGTACTTCTAGGTTTACGAGCAGTCAGTCTACAGGAAATATTTAATGCTTCTCTAGCTGAGTTCCATACTGTACAATGTTAGGTCTTCCTGGCTAATTCTTCATGAATTTTCCCACCTCAAATATACGAGTCCTGGACTATGTAACAAATTTGAGGTATATATTGTGTTCACTAAAACCAACCTCTATGGTACACCATGGAAAACGATCTGTCTATATTTTGACAGATCTAAGCACCTACACATACGTTTTTCTTTGACGATATGCTATTACGAGGTCTAGCCACGATGCCAAAGGCTATGCAACGTCATTAAAATGCTTCGAATGAACTTTGGAAGTGGAATCAATGGAAAGAAGGAATCCATAGATATGGTAGAGTTAACTCTGCTTACATTTCACAGGGTTTTGGTAAGCTAAAATACAGTGAGACTAAAAACTATGAAACACGTTCAGGAAGAACAGTTTTTTTATTACCCAGGCCGTTCAGCTCACCTAAAGGGTGTAAAGTAGTTACAAAGCACAGTCGGTTGGAAGAGCAGTTAGATTTGGTCCCTCCCTGGTTTAGTTTGGAGCGGGTGTACGCGGCGGAACCCATTATGTAAATTTTTTGAAGCAGTTTAGCGCAGGCGCCAATCACAGCATGAGAGGTGAGAAAAATATATTTTATTTTCATGTCGACTTGGCGACTTTATAAAGGATAGTTACAGAGTTTTGGTTATTCGACCTGTCTTACATGTGTGCCATAAGCAAGAATATATTTTTATTGCAGCGCTATATTTGTATTAATGTTTTTTTATTATAGAATTTACAATTGTTAATAGCTTAATAAAATTACAGTTGTTAAGTTGTAGTGCATCAAGCCTTCTGATATAATGGAAATCTACACAAGAGTTGGTGACATGGCGATTTGATAACATGGTAGCATGGCCCACTAATTGATGCTATGCTGTCTTTAATAACGGATTCCGCTTCTCTCTCAGTGCTAATGACTTTTGCATACGTGTACGGAGGAAGATTGATCATAATTCCGATCCTACATTTGTTGTCGAGCGGAATATGGCCCTCATACATGGTATGACAGTTTGGAGAGTCATGCCGTGGGACAGCCAATCTCCTCTAGTTATGCTGCAAGCCAATCTGACGGCTACATTGTATGTCGGAGGTATTCCGCAGCCGATTGTTCTGCATATACTGTCAAGGTGTCTAGGTTCCATTTATCAAAAAGACAATGCTCGATCACATACTGCACGAAATTCTCCCCAGTATCTTCGAGGATTTAATACCCTCCCATGGCCATCCAAATTCCCAAACCTCTCACAAATAGAACACGTCTCAGACATGTCGGGACGGCAATTGCAGCTTTCTGCGAATACCACTGAATGAGATAGTCAGTTGCAACATTTAAGGCAGAATCTTCCGCAGAGGGATATAAGCATTAATTAACTATATCGGCTTATATAATTGCCAGGGGAGGATTTATCACTTACTGAAATGTCGTCTTGCTGTTGTCATCATTTCTTAATAAAACTGTTTTTGCTCCCAAATTCGATTCATTTGCACATTCCCTCAAACGATGTATAACAAACCGAGTTACGATATTCCGAGTTACGCGGCTGTAGCCCAATCTTGTATGGATCCATATATTTTTTTGCATCAGAGTGTATATCCAGTAATATCTTTAAGGGGACGGTGGACGTTGAAATTTTTTTATTTATTTATTGACTCAGAAACGTGAAAATTTGTATAAATATTCCTTTTAACATTGCTATATACAATACCATTATTTTTTTTCAATTTTGTTATAATTTTGTACTTTTTTTATTTAATTCCTTTTAACGAAAATTTGAAAATGTTCCTTGCTTGCCATTTGTTCACATTTTTGATTAATTTTACATTATGATCACTCAAAAAGATATTATGAACAAATTTGGGTGTTCATTTTTAAATCCCTTAGAAAGTTAATTTTTTTAAAATAATTTTCTGCATTAAAACTTAATTTTCATCATTTAATTAGGTTCTTACTCACTTTTAATTACCTTAATAAAGTCCAATTATAAAATGCATACCCAGTTTCATTAAAAAGTATAAGAGGTGTCTTCTTGCCAAATTTTATGCACCTCAGACAAAAATTAAGACGCATGGAGCATTTTAGAAATGTAAAAGCTTTTCGAAATTCCGTTTCGAAAAAAATGCATTCAACCTTTTGCTTACGGGTGGTACAGAGTCCATGTCAAACGAAGAACCTCCCCAAAAGACAGGTATTTGACATACCCTATCTCAAATAGTTTGATCCCCCTTTGCAGACATTGGTGTCCATGGAAATCGCTGATAGAAACATTGCATCTGCTGCAGCAGGTGCAATGTTATTTTTTGGGGGATATGGGATAGGGTATGCCAAATACCTGTCTTTTTGGGAGGTTCTTCGTTTAGGATGGACTCTGTCCCCGCCCGTAAGCAAATGTTAAATGTGTAAAATAATGTTATATATTAAAACTTATTTTAGTCGATTTTTGCTCATTTTAACGTCCACCGTCCCCTTAAAATGGTTTTCACTTTCTGTATAAGCAAATTTTGAGTTTTAATAAAGTAAAAAATAAGATTCCTATAAAAAAATATTCTCTCATAAAACAAACTACAGTCTGGATCGAACACGTAGTTCCTATTTCTAGTTTAATTATAGCACATTAAGCTATTAACCACAATTACTAGTTACGGCACAACATTTGCAACAAAAAAAAAAAATCACAATTTGCTTCGGAATTTACTAACCAAAGTTAAGAGAAATATTTAGCAAATCTCCTTATTGATTAATGGCGAATATTATACAGTTAATGAAAGAAAATACACTTTGAACCAAGCATAAAAGCAAATTTAGGACCATAATGGCTTAGTAATTAACTACTGTGTTTATTTACTCCATTTATTATAGAACAAGAAAGCATTTTTTAACTGCGCGTAAAATATATGAAAAAATGTACTTTAGAAAAAAAGTAATACGAGAGACAATAATTATAATTTATAAAATAGAAATAATGCATAAAGTTTATATTTTAGTTCTCGCTGTATCCAAAATTATCTGCACAGGCAAATCTGAAAAATAAAACATCCTGACACCATTTGTAAACAAATTAACATAAAATAATATTACGACTTATCCTCTTGAATCGTGGGCATACTCTCGGGATACAAAATGAGTCCAAATTTTTGGATAACTAACTCTTTCATTTAAAAGCACTAACAAGCGTAAACAGGAACAATATACAGCGAATAGCTCAATAACAATCTTACAATATCACTAAATAACTGTCAGGTACAATAAAACGGCAATTAAATGCTCCGCTAATTCATAAAATAACATATTCTATTCTTAAAACACTGACGTATCTCACAATTCAATTTAGCTCACATCACACCAACTTGTCTCCAACTGGGCGATGACTCTCTTATATACACTCCATAAATTTTTTTAGAAATTAATCATGTCTCAAGGAATACGTAAGCTAGTATTTAATTTTTAGAAAATAATACAGAAAACATTTTTGTATGGAAATAAATCGTTTTATTGATTTTCAAAATATTCACCTTTAGCATCAATACATTATTTTCATCCCAATAAACAAATTTTTAAAACAGTCATGCCATTCAGAAGTTGGTACACCCGAAACATGTGATTTAGAAGCTTCAACTGCTTCTTTTGGGCTGTTAAATCGTTGATCACGCCTTTTATTCTTGATTGTTGGGAACATAAAATATCATTGGTAGTTCAAGCGAATAAGGACAATGACTCATCAAATCAAATTTTTCAGGATTCAAATAATTGATAGTTTGAAATGCAGTGCGTGAGCTTGCATTGTCATAATGAATAATGATGCGAAGTTTCGCATTATTTTTTTCAATTTTAACAACTACTTCTGTCAAACACATTGTCGTATACCAATCAGTATTTACTGTTCTACGACCCTTCAAAGCAACGGGTTACAGAATGGACGGATTTACCAAAACTCGAAGCAATTCGAGCATTTTCTTTAAAACACGTTGTGCACAAACAACTTTTTAGGATTTGGTTCCTTTTAAAATACCCAAACAGTTGATTGTTGTTTTGTTTCGGGTTCAAAAAAATAAATCAACGTTTCTTCACCTGTTACAATGTCAAAAACAGGTTTTTAGGCACCAGAGTTGAATCTTTAGATATTTTACTTGCACCATTTGATACGAGCATCCTTTTGAACTTGAGTCAAATTGTGTGGAATCCACCGCTCACATACCTTTTTGACTTTTAAATGATCATATAAAATCGAATGCACTGGAATCCCTGAAATGTTCAAAGATGCCTCAATATTATCATATGTGTTATGGATCATTTGTTGCACAGCATCAATGTTTTCTGGCATCACAGCAGTTCTTGGTCGACCTTCATGAAATTCATCACTGAGACTCCTATACTCAAGATGGCATTCTTTATACCAGTCGTAAAATGTTGTTTTGCATGGTGCTTCATCACTAAAAGTCAAATTCATTCGACCGACACGCTGTTGCTTTTATATGTTTGCTTTATATCATATTCTTATGAGTATTGTGCTAAAATTTGATTGAAATTGGATGAGAATTCGCTGACACAGCAATAATTTTCTGGTTTAAAGGAACTTTTTAACGATTTCAAGTATTTTTTATTTATTTGTGTAGCGGGGATGCTTTTAGTTCAAAACGGACGATTTGAAAAATGAGTGCTGTTATCTGTATCTATATTATTTAATTAGTTGGCGCTTATTATTGGAAATTTAAAAATTGGATCATATGCGGAAGATATGGCCAAAATATAAATTGGTCTATTTGTGTTGAGTTGAGGTTGTTGAAATTAAGATTTAAATTGCGTTCATCGGTAAATTTTAACCTAGAAAAAGTAATCTCTGCAAGTGACGGGTATTGGTTTTGTGACAAGGGGGGGGGCGATATAACGGCCGTTAAGACAATGTACACAGATTGCATGCGATTTTCCCGGTGATATATACGAATGAAATGTATTATTTGGTTAATCTATATACAGGGTAATTAAAAAAAGATGAGCCACACTTTACGAGGTGGTAGTACACACCAAACCAAGCATTTTTCGTCATAGTTTACCGGGTCGGAAATGAAACATAAAGGCGCCAGCGGGCGCTTAATAACCGATGAGGTGAGGCGAAAACATAAGAATGACTTAGAAGTCATAAAATTACATTTAATAAACAATAATTACAGTAATGGCTCAAAAGAGCGACCGCCAAACTGAATGTATGTCCAACAGGGATGGAGGAGGGATAGGCGAACCCTCTCGAAGAGATCAGGGATGTCGCACACTTCGGCTGCAACGACCGAAATTCTGGAGACGATTTCTTCTTCAGATTCAAGAGAAGTGTCATAGACAACACTCTTGATATATTCCCACAAAAAGAAGTCAAGACATGACAGATCGGACGATCGTGGGGGGCCAAACAATAGGACGATCTCGTCCAATCCATCGCCCTGTAACGCGTTTCATTTCCGACCCCGTAAATTATGACAAAAAGTGCTTGGTTTGGTGTATACTACCATCTCGTAAAGTTTGTCCCGTCTTTTTTTAATCGCCCTGTATAATTCCTTGTTTAAACTCCGGTAACGTCGGGAACATTTTCTAGTTCTGTGATTAGTAGTTGTTCTAGGTCTGTGATCAGTAGCGTTTCTAGTTGAGATTTAATAATGGAGATTAAAATGTGTTTGATTTCAAAACCTTGTCTTCTCTGTCGAGTATGCCAAAACGTTCGCGACAGAATTGGTGCCGTTACTTTTCTCGGTGAGTGGGGAAGAGCTGAGAGAATTAAAATTTTTAAAAATTTTCTTAAGAATTGAAATTTTGAAGGTTAAAAATTACCGTTGTGCTAAAATGAGTGTTTTCTTAAGTAAACAGAGTTCCATGTTCTGCTTTCGGTGTTCTCAAAAACGAGTGTTCTTGGAATTTGATATGTGCCATTTGATAAAAAAAATTGATTTGTTTGCATATTTATGTCATTTGATTTGATAAAAACTGGTTTTATTGTAAATACTGTTTAAGAACATTGCAATTGCATATTGTGTTAAACTATACGAGTATATTTGATTGTTATGCAAAATGGCTCCAATTACTAGAAACAAAAAAGTAAATGTCGGTAAGATGAGTAAAAATTCAAGTAAAAAATTAAATTCCTCCTTGAATTTGTCGCTTGAGATTGCTACTGAGTCGGATACTGTTAATTCTAGAAGTAAAGTTAAAAATGTTAGCCACAAAGCTAAATCTAATGAGGAAAATGTATCAGATAAATCGCCGGTATGTCTGAATTCTTCTTCTGGCACTTTGCCAAATCAAAACAGTGCTTCATCGGTAAATGATAACATGTTAAAATCATTCCATATTTTCACACCTAAGTTCGCACATCATATTCCAAAATTCTCGGGAAATTCAGAGCTTTCGTTGTCACAGTTTTTGGAAAAGTTAAATTTAGTAGCCACTCATGCAAACTGGAGTGAGTGTGACAAATTAGTTTGTTTGAGATTGAATTTAGAGGGGGAAGCAAATAGATTGATTGAAGAGAATCCAAAGCACAGAAATTGTAAAAATTTGCAGGAAATTATTCACATTTTGAAAGATCATTTTGAAGTGACCGAAAATGTTACTAAAAACATAATTTCACTCGTGAACTTTACACAGAGACCAAATGAGTCGGTTAAACAGTTTTCGATGAGAATCGAAGCTGCTTCATTTAAGGTTGTTCCGGAAGATGTAGATTCCGAAAGTGAGAATAAGATCAGGCAAACACTTTTAAAAACTTCATTTATTAATGGGTTATATCCGGAACTAAAAAGATTGGTGTTGTCACAAAACCCTAGAGATTTTTATTCGGCTAGAAAACTTGCAATTCTTGAGGAATCTATTTTAAATGAAAATAATGCTATGTACTTGACTAATCCGGTACTTACAAAAAAAGGTGTTCTCACACCAGATCAAAGTGAAAGTATGTCAGATTTAAAAAGAAAAGTGTTAGAACAGGAAAGGGACATTGAATTTCTTAGGGGTAAAATAGAAAAATTTAAGTTTAATTCAGATAAAGTTAACGAAAAGCGTTCACCGCGTCCAAAGTGTGACAAATGTGGTAAATTAGGTCACGTTCAAGAACAGTGTTGGAAAAAGGTTTTTCAAAAAAGAGATGTGTACGGTATAAAATGTAGGAAAATTTATACCAGTCCTGGAACTAGGTATCACCAGGGTGAAAGACACAGAGGGCAAATGTCTGCAAATGAGTGGAAGTATAAAAAGCATGGAACGCAAAATTATAAAAATAAGGAGTCATATAAATCTTTGCAAAATTCCAAAAATCATTCTTCTGGGAATCAGAGTAGATATCCCATGCACAATTATAATAATAGAAAAACTTTTGATAGGCAAACATCACATTTGGAGGAAAATAATATTTGTCATAATATTACAAATTCTTTGTCATCTTCTTCTATTATAAAAGGAAAATTAGTGAGCAGTGAAGTGTCAATATTGATTGATACGGGTAGTTCAATTAATTTAGTGTATGAGGAAGCTTTAAATACTGTACCCATTGCACATATGTTGCTAACATACAAACCAACAATTTTGCGTAGCTTTAGTTCACAAGATACTAAAGTTGAATGTTTAGCCACTATTTCGCTAAATTTGGGAAAAGAAAGATTCCCTACCGAATTTTTTGTGTTAAAATCACCAGCTCCTATTTCATATAATGTAATCCTTGGTAACAAGTTTTTACATAAACATAATGCTATTATAGATTATAATCACTTCTGTTTTAAGTTTTCAAACTCTTCCATTCCTTTTGTTGGTTATCAATGTACGAATAATTTACTTTCGATTTCAAATCATGAACCGGCAAATGAGTCGGAAATTGCAGACTCAAACCTAAGTAGTGTCGCAAAGCGTATTGCTGTGCCTGACTCGCAGATGAGTAGTGAAAAAAATGTTCGTGTGGTAGAGGACTGTAAACCGAAAGAGTTCCATACGAATGCATGTGCCAAATGCAAAGCAGATCTAGCACCGGTAGTGAATGAGTCTCAGGTCATTCGGGAAGAGTATGTGAGCAGAAATTTTTCGGAAAATAATGTAGTGCCACATTTGGGTAGTGAAGAGGTACATATTAACGATTTGGAAAATGGAAGCAAATCTTTTAGAGATTTGGTAGTAAATGCACAGAATGTTACTTTGCATATGGGGGAAAAGCAAAATCATGTTAGAGGTGGTACTGAAGAAGTGGCACAGCATAAGAACTTAAACATTAAAACTGTTAATAACTTATGTAGAGTAAAAGAAACTCTAAATACAAAAATTAAAGAGCCAATTATTGTGAAAAATTCACAAAAATGTATAATTCCTCCTTTATCTGAATCATTTATTAAAATCAAACTTTCAGAAGGGTTTCCGGAAAATTCCACCTTGCTTCTGGAATCAGAGAAAAATGACCACATCTTCATTGCTAGAGCTGTATATAGAGCTCCTAAGGATGGAATTATTTGGGTTCGTGTTGCTAACCCAGAGGAAAAACCTTATCATTTGAATAAGGGTAGAAAAGTGGCTCATGTTCAGGAAATTCAGGTGTCTGAGGAGGTTGAAGTTAATGTAGTGAGTGAGGGAGAGTTGGACTCCAGTGAACCTTTGGAGCCTTTTGAAAGTTGGGGAGGAGATTTTGACCTGAGTCATCTCCAAAAAGATCAAAAACATAAATTATCAACTTTGTTGAATAAATATAGACAAGTTTTTGCAAAGAATGTTGCTGAGTTGTCTGGTTGTAAAACCATATTACATGAGATAAATTTGGAAACATCTGTTCCTGTTTATCAGAAACCATACAAAGTTCCACATCATTTACAAGGGGAACTCAATAGACAAGTCACAGAATTATTAGAAGCTAAAATAATTAAACCTAGTTTTTCACCTTACAATACGCCAGTACTGTTTGTAAGGAAACCGGATGGTTCTTATAGATTATGTTGTGATTTTCGCAAGTTAAACAAACTTACTATTACAGAAAATTTTCCAATTCCTAACATTAGTGAATTGATTGATGGTTTAGCAGGTGCTACATTTTTCTCAACTTTGGACTTAACTTCAGGATTCTACCAATTGCATTTGAATCCACAGGATTCACACAAAACAGCTTTTTCCACGCCCACCGGTCACTACGAATGGTGTAGGACCCCTTTTGGTCTAAAAAACGCACCAGCGTCTTTTCAGAGATTAATGTCTCTTGTACTGGCAGGGTTATCAGGAATATACATAGATGATGTTATCATCTCATCAAAAACTTTTGAAGAACACATGATGAAATTAGAAGAAGTTTTTATTAAATTATCTCAACATGGTCTTAGGTTAAAGCCATCAAAATGCTTCTTTTTCAGAAAGACAATAAAGTACTTAGGTTTCAGAGTGTCTGAGGGAAAAGTTCAGCCAGACCCTCATAACATTGATTTAGTGCAAAAATTTAAAGTACCCACCTGTGTCAAGAATATCAGACAATTTTTGGGTTTGACAGGCTTTTATAGGAAATTTGTACCAGATTATGCAAAGATTACTCTTCCACTAACTAATCTTTTAAAATCAAAGCAGAAAAAGTTTGTGTGGAGTCAGGAGGCTCAGGAAGCTTTTGAAATACTTAAGAACAAGCTTATTCAAGAACCAATTTTAAAATTACCAAATTTTAATTTGCCCTTTACTTTGCATACAGATGCCTCTAATTACGCTTTGGGATCAGTTCTTTCGCAATTGGATGAAAATGGGTTATCTCACCCAGTTTCCTTTGCTAGTCGAAAATTACAAGGTGCTGAAGTGAATTACAGTGTAGTCGAGAAAGAAGCTTTGGCTGTGGTTTGGGCTACCCAGCAATTTAAGCACTATCTCTTAGGCAAACATTTCAAAATTTACTGTGATCAAGCATCCTTATCGTTCATTTTCAAATTAAGAGATCCTACTTCGCGCATAGCTCGCTGGATCGTTTCATTGCAGGCTTTTGATTATGAAATCATTCATAAACCGGGGAAACATAATGTTGTAGCTGACTATTTTTCGAGATGTATTGATGAGTCTTCTTCAAAGAAATCTCAAAACACTCAGAAACAAACTGTTCCTAAAAGTATTGTAGAATCTGTCCCTACGAAAATTTCTGGAAAAGTAGTGGTACAGAATAATGATAGTAGTGAAAACATAAATGCAATCGTTGAAAATTCTCAAGATCAAGTACAGACTACTGTGGAAGCTTCTCTGGTAACTAGGATAGCTATTGGTCAATTGAAAGATCCTAGATGTATAAAAATCAAAAATCTTCTGGAAAAAGGTGTAAAACCATACCCACAAAAACTTTCATTTTTCATGAAAAATGGTATGTTACATTGCATACACAAAAATCCAAAGCAGAGACAGCAATATAATGAGAGAGTAGTTATTCCTCAAGACTTAGTCTCAGAAATTCTATGGCTTTGCCATGATTCTCCTGTTGCTGCACATTGTGGTTTTCAAAGAACTCTGGCAAAAATTTCAGTTAACTATTATTGGCCAGACATGCATGCTCAGACTGAAAATTATGTGAAGTCGTGCACAACTTGTGTAAAAAACAGAGGTTTTCGTAACAACAAGGCTCCAATACAGAAATTTCCTATTACAACTTATCCTTTTGAACGTGTGGCTATGGATGTAGTCGGCCCACTACCTATCTCGAATTCTGGGATGAAGTACATTCTTGTCATTACAGATTACTTCACTAGATGGCCAGAGGCTTATCCACTTGCTACAGTTAAAACTGAGGATATTCTCGCTTGTTTAGAGAGATTTATAAGTATTCATGGAATTCCTGCTCACTTAATTACGGATCAAGGTAGTAACTTCATTTCTGAAGCTGCCAACAATCTATACAAGAAATTAGGCATAAAAAAACATAATACTTCAGCGTACCATCCCCAGTCAGACGGGCTAGTCGAAAGACTGAACGGTACGTTAGTTAGATCCTTAAAGAATCTGGTCTATTCTGATAAGGGCGATTGGGATCGAATGATTCAATTTGCTTTAATGGCTCATAGAACGTCAGTCCATGCCTCAACAGGCGAGTCCCCAGCACATCTTGTCTTTGGTCGAGACCCTGTGCTACCTGATGCTCTTTTAACAGGTGTAAAATATCCAGTTTACAAATCTACTCATGATTATTCAGATGACTTACAGGTTCGCTTAAAAAAGACCTTTGTAACTGTTAGGAAAAACCTTGAGGAAGCTCAGGAATCACAACAACTTCAACAACATAAATCTGCTAAAATGCCTAAGATTAAAGTTGGTGACTTGGTCTATCTGTACACACCTCATATTCGGCCAGGCCAATCAAAAAAACTCAGTTCTTTAAATCATGGTCCTTTTGAAGTTATCAAGCAAACAACTGAAGTTAACTTTGTCATTCAACACAAAAACAATCCATGTAATCAGCAATTGGTCCACGTTAATAGATTAACTCCTTTACCTCCTAGACGTAGTGAATTGATTTCTAGCACATATAATGATAACATTGATAATTCTTCAACTCAAGAAACAAGACAATTTAAAAGTAGATATTTTCTAAACCATCAAAATAGGGTTAAAACTCAAAATGTTCCTAATTCACACAAGTATGACTTGCGCCCAAGAGGCCAATTTATTCATTAAAGTTACTTGTCAATTAAGGCAATATGTCAAGAGAGCAATTGGCTCAAAAGTAAAGTAAAATGTTTAAATTATGAAATTCTCACATTTTCAAAAAAAAGACTGATATTGTTGTGAGATGGACAATTATGTTTCATAATATTATATTTTCAATTGTTTCACAAAATGTTTTGCAAAACTGTATGCTATGTTAAAATGGATCCAATATTTCTGAACTTCTGTGTAATTTGCTTTATGTGTCAGTCAGCTGAATGTTCTGTACTGTAAGTTCTGTGCCAGTGCAGCTTTCTGAATGTGAGTGCCATGTTAATCAGGTTGAAGTAGTGTTTTAAAATTCTAAATACTTAAATAATAATTTTTTTTGCTTTACTTTAATGATAAGCAGTAATGTTTTAAAGTAATTTTAAGATAATTAAGTACTTGATGGATTAGAGTTTTGGTAAGGATTTTTAAGGATAACTGATAATTTTTATCTCTGTTTTATTTTATGAATGTGTGAATGATTTTTTTTAATTTAAAGGTCTAGTAAATTTTAGAAATTTTTTTTTGTCATTTGGTGTTTGTTGACTTATTGGTTGGGGGTACCGCCACCTCTAGGTTTGCAACTTTCTAATGGACTTGTTTCTTGCCTGGGTGCCTGATCAACATTCTTGGTTTGAAAATTTGTCTCATTTTCTAAATTAGTAATTTTTTTTAAATGTCTTTTAAAGTAATTTGTTAGCAAGGTTGGATAATAGTTAATAAATTGATTTCTGTGAAAAGTAAATTTATAGAATTTTAATTGTAAAATTTTTGAAGAAAGAAAACTTTTTGTTTAGTTAAACTTTTTGTGAGTTGAGTAAATTAAATTTTCATGTCTCTGTGGTACTCACCAGAAAATGTATTAGTGTTTAAATTTTAAAAGGGGCAATTTCATCATTTGTGTCTTGTTAATTTGGTGTTGTCTTGTAAAGGTCTATGCTTGTATTGAGACTTATTTTTTTTTGACTCACGAGTCAAACTTTAGGCCACTCTTGGATTTTGGTTATTATGCTGGTCATGATCTTGTTTGTTTTTGTTTTTTTTCTTTGATGTACATGTACATCGCTCAAAATTTACACTAAATTCCTCTCAATGGAACATATGTCATTGGGAACTTAATGCAGGTATTTTCCTAGTATTGTGCGGAAAAATTCCCCGCTTTGCAGGAAATTTTTCTCCCGGGCCCCGAAGGAGTGTGATAAGGCTTTCACACCTCTGTGTTAAAATTGTATATTAAAGTATTGTTTTATTTCTGTGTGATTGAAAGTGTCAATTTCGAAATGTAAATGTCTTTTCTACATGTTTTCAATTACATTGACTTTTAAGGGAAGTGAACTCTAAAATCGCAAAAGTGTTTATGTTCCAGAAAAATAGTAATAGTTTTGTATTTTCGCTTCTCAGTCGCTAGTTGGGAACTTGCAGGTTTTGCGCACGCGCGCGTTTGAAAAAGGATTTTGGAAGCAGAGTGGAAGGAGTCGTGGAGAAATGTAGACGTGTGTGTTTGATTCGCGTATGATCGCGAATTTTAAGAAAAGGTGGATTAATTTTGAAAGTGGAAGGATGTGATTAAAATATGTAACATAGTTCGACAAGTTGTGCGTAGAGTCGTTTGGCTCGGTTCAGAGATGAGTCACTCGTGTTTTTAAATGAGCCTGGTAGTAATGGAATAATGAGTCTTGTGAAAAGAGAAAATGGTTCTTTCACTGGTCGGCTTGAATCGCTAATACGGCAAGAGGGAAAGCTCATTTTACAGCGATTTGTATTTGCCTGACTCCTCCTTGTGTCCTAAGGTACGAATCAACCAATCTCCGTAACCAACCAAGATGTCGAATTCCGCCAGCATGATGTTGTGTAGTCAAGTTTCCCGACCATTATGGATTTGTTCTGCGCAAGAATCTCGATGAGTTTATGCCGAGAGTCCATCCTGATATCCTTTCCCATGGTACAGAATTGTAAATGTTATATTTAAAAGAGACGAGGTAAAGTTTTATATATATTTAGTCTTCCACCTAACGAATAGAGTGTTAATTGTCAAATCCTCGTGAGTATCAAGTCATTGATGATGTTATATGAAAATGTCGTATATGTTCAAAGTATACAAATGTGATATATAAATGTCAAGTATAATATGAGGAATATTGTGTTTATTTTATGTATCAGAAAATATGTGTATTCTCTTGGTTCCTCTTCCTCCAGGGGTGTTCTTAATGGTCACCCTACCGAGTGTAACTCTGAGTTATTGCGAGAAATGCTTGTACTCCACTGTTTTCGATCAACTGCCTTGTTATTTCATGTTTAATAAATGTGTTTGATTTCAAAACCTTGTCTTCTCTGTCGAGTATGCCAAAACGTTCGCGACAATATTGTGTCTATTTTTACTTTCCTTATATACAGAATGTATAAGGAAAGTATTGTGACGGGGTCGAAAATTTGAATTCGAGTTTTCGACGGGAGAACACGTTTCAAGCATCCCTGATCACGAATCAAACATTTTTGAAGTGATGTCTGTGTGTGTGTGTGTGTCAGTAAGTCTGTGTAGACGATATCTCACGAACGATTGGAGCGATCAGAATGAAATTTGGTACAAAAATCACAATCTAGGAACACTGGAAGCCTATTGTTTTAAAACACAATCGAATGATCAGAACCTTCCCAAATTTTCGAGTGAAATTTTGAAAAAATCATCAAAAAATCAAAACCTTTAATAAGGTTACGCAAATAAACATTTCTTATGTAATTTTTCCTAAGAAAACGATTAACATAAATTTTAGAACGTTATCATGAACGGTTCGCGAGATATTGCACATTTTTCAAATAAATGTATCAAAAAATCAAATAAATTAAAAAAAAAATTAACTGTTAAGAAACATGTTTACTTTTCATATGTAATATCAAGCGATATAATGGGTGACATCATTCTCGTGCATCTAGCTCGTACCATTCATGAGGAAAGGTACTTTGAGTAATACCTTTGCATTTGAACGCCAATAAACATTTATATACTATAAGAATATTTTATTTCTCCGTCCATAACGCTTGGCGAAATTTTGGCGACAAATTTAGCGGAATGTAGCCAACTTGGCGACATTTTTAAATGTTGCCAAATTAACAAAAATCTCGCTAAATGGATAAAAATGACGCTAAATCAATGAAAATGACGACTAATTCAAGAAAATTCAATATCTTTGTAAGAATATAAGTATCTACTATAAGAATAACATTTTTTGAACTGTAAAAGTATAAAATGTATTGTATTATATAAGGAAAGTCATGTGTTGTCCACATCAGATGTTTTTTGTTCTAACAGTGCATGAGTTCTTAAAACACGCTTATTCGCCAGAATCTCGAATCCGAAAATTCTCTATATATTTTCTTCATACTGTATGTGAAAGTAAAAATTCACAACTTTCGGCAATTAGTTAATATTGATGAGGATCGAAAGAGGATCCATCACACATGGTCTTTATTTTTGATTAAAATGTTTAATTATCATATAGTTAAGTATCTCAGAACTAGTTATTTTGAAATCACTGGAATAAGGAAATTATGTAATTACATATTACGGCATGTAAATAATTTATGCGAAAAGGGTTGTAAAAAACATTACTTCTATTAATGTCCGCTATTAAAACGTTAATTCGAAATGTATAATTTAGTGCTTAATATAAATTTATGTATAGATAATAGGTGACTTATTAGGAATTTCGTTTTTATTTATTTCGAATAAGGGGGAAAAAATCTAATGTGTCTAAGACGTGACCTTTGTTCGAAAAATAAGTATTTTGATATTCAGAAAAACAAAAAAATAATTCGAGCTTTTTTATGACCCATCTGTCTGAGAAATAAAAGCATTGTTTTTGTATTTATTTCATTGATTAAAATAATCATATCCAATTTCATAGAATTGATTATTTTGAGGGATATATATCATGCCCTCTGTGGGGAAAGTTTTCTTCTAATATCTTGAGTACGGCGTATGATAATTTCTAAACAAATCTGATAATTTCGGGGAAAATTATTTGCAAAGTATCCACTTACTTGATAATAGAGCGTATTTTTATTTATCTATTTATTTATTTTTTATAATTTAGATCCAAAACTTGCAATATCTCCAGAACAACACAAGTTAGCGTTCTATAAATGATGCAATTTGCTTTCATTAATCTATAAATAGCAATTTCTGAAATATTTCAAAACACAATATCGTTTTAATAACTTTAAAAAGATCTGATGTGGGCAACACAAGACTTTCCTTATATAATGCAATGAATTTACTACTTTTACAGTAAAAAAATAGGTTTTTCTTATAGTAGATACTTATATTCTTTCCAAGATATTGAATTTTCGACAATTAGTAGTCATTTTCATTGATTTAGCGTCATTTTAATCCATTTGGCGAGATTTTCGTTAATTTTGCAACATTTCAAAAAGTCGCCAAGTTGCCGACATTCTGCCAAATTCGTCACCAAAATCTCACCAAGCTTTACTGACGGAGAAATAAGTTATTCTTATAACAGATAAATATTGGCGTTCAAATGCAAAAGTATTACTCGAAGTATATTTTCTCATGAATGGAACGAGCTAGATCCACGAGAATGATGTCACCCAATTTATCGCATGGTATTACATATGAAAAGTGAACATGTTTCTCAATAGGAAATATATATATTTTTTATTTTATATGACTTTTTGATAACTTTTTTGAAAAATGTTAAATATCTCGAGAACGGTTCATGTTAGCGTTCCAAATTTTATGTTAATCGTTTTCTAATGAAAAATTACATACGAAATGTCTATTTTCGTAACTTTATTAGCGGTTTTGATTTTTTGACGATTTTTTCAAAATTTCACTCGAAAATTTAGGCGGGTTCTGAACATTCGATAACGTTTAAAAACAATAGGCTTCCAGTGTTTACGGATTGTGATTTTTGTACCAAATTTAGTTCGAATCGGTTCATTCGTTCGTCAGTTATCGTCTCCACAGATCCACAGACAGACACACACACACACAGACATCACTTCAAAAATGTTTGATTCGTGATCAGGGATGCTTGAAATGTGCTCTCCCGTCGAAAACTCGAATTCGAATTTTCGACCCCGTCACAATACTTTCCTTATACATTATGTATATAAGGAAAGTAAAAACAGTTCATGAAATTGAAGACCTTCGTCTTGTTCGTTCCTCAGGTCTGTTCGAAAAATCCATAAGTTTCTGATATTTATCGGTTGAAATAACTGTACTATTTCATTCGTATAGTTTGTTCGAGAGATATCGTCTCCCTGGGGGACGATATGTTCAAACGCACAGACAAACACACATACGTTATAGAAAAATGGTTAATTTATATTCCGAAATACTCAAAACGTATAGGACCATCTAAATGCAAAGGTGAACTTATCAAAGTTTATTTATTGAAAGAGTTATACCAAACTGAATTTAAATTGTTTAATGTATTTGAGACATTTAATGCCAAAGGATAGACGTAAAGAACCTTGATGTCCCAACTGGGAATCGAGTCACGGCTCTTTGTATTGGCCAGGCGACGCTGCTCTACCGTTGAGCTACTGGGATGGAATTGCAAGCACTAACCGTCGAAGTAGATTCTGCATTTACTTTCACTTTAATGCCAAATTGACGTGCCATTGACAATCTGACTGACCACCTACTGCTATTTTTACATCACCTCCAACTGCTACTTTTTTTCTTCCAAGTTAGTTTCCTGAGTGGTCGTTGTCCTCCCCATTTAAAATTGGTGATCACTATATCAGAGTCTATCTACTAAATCCATGCTAGTCGTACTAGAGCCCCTTTCAGATCTCCGACATATTTGCGCTAACCTACAGGGTTGATTTGTTCGGGCGCCATTGTTGTTGTTGTTGAAACCCAGACCGTCCGACCTACCAGAAAGGTGTAAGGTAACTGTTTGGACGGTCGGGAAGTGCCACCCAATTTAGACCGGAACCCAGTGGGGGAGGCATCCACAGGGACCGTACCCTCCTTCCCCTACCACCAACCTCTCGGAAGGACTTTCGGACCCACATGTTTAACGTGATCGTACTCCGCATGAACACGGCGGCAGTTTTGGCAGTGGCTGGAATCGAACCCGGGCCTACCGAGTGCAACTCCAGCGCGCTAACCAATGGGCTACCGCGCCCCCCGGGCGCCATTGTAAAGAACCTTGCTATTCCAACCGGGAATCGAATCACAGATCTTCGTACTGGCCAGTCGATGCTTTACTTAGCTACTGGGACAGAATTGCAAGCTCTTATCTTGAAGTAAACTCTGCAATAGGTCAGGTGAACGTGAGGTCACAAACTCATCTTCGTGGTGCATGGTTGGTCAGGTTTGGGTGTCAGAGGCATTGCTACATATTGTAAGACATTATAAAACCTACGCTATCGAGTACTTTCGCTTGAAATTTGATTTATAAAGTTAATTTCTGGTTGGTATCTTCGATGTGTAAATAGAACTGAATGGATATTGCAATATTAAAAACTTATAAATACATTCAAATTTTAATTATTCAACGATTTTAAGAAGAGAAAGTAGTTTCAAGTAATATAATTTTGCGTAGTTCTATTAGTTATCTTGGATTTATATATATATTTTTCATTTTAAAACATCAGAATTAAATTTTGGTAAATTAAAGAACCTTTTAATATTTCAGATGAATGTTTAAAATTAAAAGTCTCTTTTTTTAATATATGCTTTTATTTTAAATATATGAAATATTAAGTCAAATATAGATTTTATTATTAAAAAACTTGTATCAAGGGAAATTTTGGATTCATATAAAATTCTAAGACTTTAAAAAATGCTAAAAAGCTTGCCACCTAAATATTATCACTCATCAATGATAAAGAGCTTTTGAAAATTAACCACAGGTATTTGATTTTGCTCGGGATTTATATACCAATTATAAAAGCATTTGATACCATATTTTAATCAAAATAATTCTTAAAACATTCTTATAAAAATGTATTAATCTCTAGTTCTGAAGCAATTTTAGGTCTTGCGCAAATCTTTAAATCTGATAAATAAAATATCTGGGTTACCATTACTAATGTATCATGAAAAATCTGAAGTCTCTATTCTGTAACAAAATAGAACAGTAGATAAATATATTGCAATTCTAATAATTGTATGTATATTTACATGCTCCATTCAAAAAGTATCATCCCAAAGCAATAAATAATTTAACCCATAGAAATACATTGAGATTGACAGATTGGAATCATTTTGCTCTTGTTTAGTAAAAATTACGCCCTCCCCTCTTTATCTCGTTAATAAATTACTTTATGGAACATATTCTTTATTATTTAGATTTAAATAAATTTCATAAAATATAATCAACCATCCTATTACAACTCAGGTGGTCGTATCGTATAAAAAAATAAGGAATCAAATGCTAATTTTTCTTTCATTACAACTTGATTTTATTTAAATTAGCCAGCACGTAAAAATCAAGCAACAAATTCCAATTAAAACAAGAAAGATCAATCATGCTTGAAGCATTGATTGTGAAACACTTTCCAACTTCAATGCAATTTTATTTAAACATCTCTAAAATGCAATACATTCCTAAGAAATATTTTAAAATTTATCACAATACTACATTAATATATTATATTTGAAAACTTAAAAGTTCATCGAAAAAATGAACTTTATTCAAATGGCGGCATTGAAATATAAATTGCCTGGTTTAAACATCTCTAAAATGCGATACATTCCTCAGTAATATTTTGAAAATCATCATAATACTACAATAATTTATTATATTTGAAAATTTCATCGAAAACAACTGACATTCATTCAAATGACGTCATAGAAAAAATAACAAGCCTGGTTCTCTCTATAAAAGCAGCATTTCATTAATATCATTTTCCCAATCATTTCATTCACCCACAGTACTAAAAGAATTTATTTTATTTAAAAACTTAAGACCATGGAGCTACAAGTAATTAAATTCTATGCTTAAAACTTCATCGAAAAAAATCGTACTTCTCTCTGAAAAACTAATGAATATTTCATTCATACCAGCTATGCAGACTCCATGAGCTAAATACTTTTGCGTTAAAAAAATACAGCAATTCTTATACAACTCATCCTACTTATTTTGCTGTTTACATTTTGCATAAGTGAAAAATAGACTTCGTTGTAGAAATAATCAAATTTGGATGAGCATTTAAACTCAAATATATTGTCATTGCGTTGTTTCAGTATGTAGATGCACAGAATTTAAGCAAAAATAAAGCGATTTTAGGACGAATACAACACTCAATATGAATTAAAAAGAACTTTCAAAATCACGATTTTTAGACAAGATGAATGCCATATTTTATTTTGAATTGGGTCACGTGATCTTTTCATATCATGGTCACGTGAGCGCTTTATATAAGAGGTGTAATTATTATTTTAATTTTTATTTAAAAAAACTACTGAATATATTTTGCTGAAATTTTTTTCATATATTTTATGGAATAATTTGAATACTAACTAAAGTTTTCGAAGCAATTTGTGAATTTTAAATCCGCTTAAAAAATGTTTGAAAAATTAGGTCCCATAGGGTTCAATGTACTTCATTTTTTCAACTCGAGTTCAATCCAAAACTAATTGGGTGATATTATTCATTTATATACCCGTAGGTCCTACAGACCGTCTGAACAACATACTAAAATGTCATTTTGATTAAGTCATTTTTACGGCAGTTATCGTGCTAACAGGCAGACAGGCAGACAGAATGAATGAACAAAGTTATAAGCACTTTTCAACTTTGTTGTAAAGTGTTAAAAAACTTGGTTTTATTAATATTCGCCAATTTGACATACTTTGAAGAGTCACGCAATAATCACGGTCCTGCAAAGTATATAATGTAAAATCTTAATATGCATAATTAAATTGTTTTTGAATAGCAAAATTGAAAAGAAAGCGCACAATGGTGAGTCAAATTGGGAGAAAACACTCAAATACGAGCTGTTTACATCCGTGCCTATATTGTCCTATGTGCCCCCTGTCCTATATTATTGCTAAAATGGAGAGTTTAAACTCATAGATGCTCAAAACGGGAAAAAAATTTTTAATCCCAATTCAATTTTTGACTTCAGTACGATGCTTTTTAACACTTTACAACAAAGTTGAAAAGTGTTTATGACTTTGTTCATTCATTCTGTCTGTCTGTCTGTCCGTTAGCACGATAACTGCCGTAAAAATGAATTAATCAAAATGAAATTTTAGTATGTTGTTCAGACGGTCTGTGGGACCTATGGGAATGTAAATGAATAATATCACACAATTAGTTTTGGATTGCACCCGGTTTGAAAAAATGAAATACATTGAGCCCTATGGGACCTAATTTTTCAAACATTTTTTAAGCGGATTTAAAATTCGCAAATTGCTTCAAAAGATTTAGGTAATATTCAAATTGTTCCATAAAATATATAAAAAAAAATTCAGCGAAATATATTCAATAGTTTTTTAAATAAAAAATAAAACAATAATAACACCTCATATGAAGCGATCACGTGACCATGATATGAAAAGATAACGTGACCCACTTCAAAATGATATATGACATCCATCTTGTCTCAAAATCATGATTTTTAAAGTTCTTTTTAATTCATATTGAGTGTTGTATCCGTCCTAAAACCACTTTATTTTTGTTTAAATTCTGTGCATCTACATACTGAAACAACGCAATTACAATATATTTGAGTTTAAATGCTCATCCAAATTTGATTATTTCTACAACGAAGCCTATTTTTCACCTATGTAAAATGTAAACAGCAAAATATGTAGAATGATTTGTAATATTGTTGTAGCAAAATATGTAGAATGAGTTGTAATATTGTTATGTTGTAATTAGAATTGCTGTATTTCTTAAACACAAAATCATTTAGTTCATGGAGTCTGCATAGCTGATATGAATGAAATATTCATTGATTTTACAAAGAGAAGGACGATTTTTTTGATGAAGTTTTACGCATAGAGTTTAATTACTTGTAGCTCCATGGTCTTAATTTTTAAATAAAATAAATTATTATAGTATTGTGATGAATGACACGAATGGGAAATTATTTATGAATGAAATGCTGCTATTATAGAGAGAGCCAGGCGTGTTATTTTTTCCATGACGTCATTTGAATGAATTTTAGTTGTTTTCGATGAAGTTTTCAAATATAATAAATTATCGTGGTATTCTGATAATTCTAAAATTATTACCGAGGAATGTATCACATTTTAGAGATGTTTAATCCAGGCAATTTATATTTCAATGCCGTCATTTGAATGAAGTTCATTTTTTTCGATAAACTTTTAAGTTTTCAAATATAATAAATTAATGTAGTATTGTGATAAATTTTAAAATATTACTTAGGAATGTATTACATTTTAGACATGCTTAAATAAAGTTGCATTCAAGTTCGAAAGTGTTTCATAATCATTGCTTTAGGCATGATTGATCTTTCTTGTCTTTTACATTGCAGAGTCCACTTTGACGATAAGGACCAGCAATTTAATCCCAGTAGCTCAACCGTAGACCGTTGGCTGGCCAGTCATTTAATGTCATTCAATTTTTCAACTGTTCATTCAAAATAAGTGCTCCGCACACTTAACGTCATACATAATAACGTGGTCGGACGCATTTTAATAGTGTAGATGTACGTAAAATTTAAATACATATACATTGCAGAGTCCAATTCGACTATAAAAGCTTGCAATTCCGTCTCTTGAGCTCAACTAGAACGCCAGCTGGCCAGTTCGAAGATTCATAGTTCGATTCTCGATTGGGGCAGCAAGATTCTTCACAATGGCACCCGAACAAATCAACTCTGTAAGTTAGTGCAAAGATGTCGGTGGTCTAGAAGTGATCCTACTCCGACTAGCACGGATTCAGTGAACTGTAGGGTATTGATCACCGATTTCATATCGGGATAAGGTAAATATAAGGCATAAGGATATTATAAGAATGACGACCAACGCAGGAAGCAAATTTTGAGGATAAAATCAGCATCAGGAGGCTAACCTGGGGTGAAAATAGCAAGAGGTAGTCAGTCAGATTGTGACTTGCACCCCAATTTGTCATTAAAGGATAGAGAATGCAAAGTCTACTTTGAAGATAAGAGCTTGCAATTCAGTCCCAGTAGATCAACAGTAGAGCACCGGCTACCTACTTCGAAGAAATGATTCGATTTCAGGTGGGGAGAGCAAGGATTTTTACTTTCCTTATATACATAATGTATAAGGAAAGTATTATGACGGGGTCGAAAATTCGAATTCGAGTTTTCGACAGGAGAGCACGTTTCAAGCATCCCTGATCACGAATCAAACATTTTTGAAGTGATGTCTGTGTGTGTGTGTGTGTGTGTGTGTGAAAGTATGTGTGTGTGTGTGTGAAAGTATGTGTGTGTGTGTGTGTGTGTCAGTGAGTCTGTGGAGACGATAACTGACGAACGAATGGGCCGATTCGAACGAAATTTGGTAGAAAAATCACAATCCGTAAACACTGGAAGCCTATTGTTTTTATATGCAATCGAATGTCCAGAACCCCCCTAAATTTTTGAGTGAAATTTTGAAAAATTCGTCAAAAAAGAAAAACCGCTAATAAAGTTACGCAAATAGACATTCCTTATGTAATTTTTCATTAGAAAACGATTGACATAAATTTTAGAACGCTAACATGAACCGTTCTCGAGATATTGCACATTTTTAAAAATAAAATTATCAAAAAGTCATAAAATAAAATAAAATATTTACTATTGAGAAGCATGTTCACTTTTCATGTGTAACACCATGCGATAAATTGGGTGGCATCATTCTCGTGGATCTAGCTCGTTCCAGTCATGTGAAATGTGTTCCAATCATGTCACTTTGAGTAATACTTTTGTATTTGAACGCCAATAGTTATTTATCTGCTGTAAGAATAATTTATTTCTTCGTCCATAACGCTTGACGAAATTTTGCCAACGAATTTGGCGAAATGTCGCCAACTTGGCGACTCTTTAAATTGTTGCCAAATTAAGAAAAATCTCGCCAAATGGATAAAAGTGACGCTATGTCAATCAAAATGACAACTAACTGAAGAAAATTCAATATCTTGGAAAGAATATAGGTATCTACTATAATAATATAATTTTTTTAACTGTGAAAGTAGTAAATTCATTGCATTATATAAGGAAAGTCATGTGTTGCCCGCATCAGATTTTTTATACTAGTATATTTTTATACTTTTATAGTAGTCAGAACATATACTAGTACATATGTCAGAGAAATAAAAAGTACGGTTAACTACAAAATTACACATCTGTATCCTCAAAATGAAATCTTACTTTCCAAGATGCATTAAAAATATTCTTACTTCAGACTTTTATTGAATGCACGAGCACCTGGAATAAGATATGTTAGCAAAGAAATGTTACGTGCTCCACATTTGCAAGTATAAGAATAACAAATTATCGCAAAAGATGCAGCTTGAATATTTCGAATATCTGAAGTATTTCTTACAAAAAGCATAAAAACTTAGTTTTGTCTCTCATTTCTGCCACCTTATGTTACGTTGAACATTCAAAGTGTATATTGCGAATATACATTACATAAAGTTTTGGGGGCATTTTTGTTCGATTTTAGAGGCCGAAAAATGTGAAAGAAAATATAATTTAAGGACTTTATGGATAGAATGCAATAACATTTCCTAATAGTTTAGAAGAGAAAGGCAAAATCATGTTATGCAGGACATTTATGAATGAGCCTCCATATGGCGACAAATACTGTGGTGTACATTTCATTTTTAACACTTTACAGCAAAGATGAAAAGTGTTTATGACTTTGTTCATTCATTCTGTCTGTCTGTCCATTAGCACGATAACTGCCGTAAAAATGACTTAATCAAAATGAAATTTTAGTATGTTGTTCAGACGGTCTGTAGAACCTATGGGAATATAAATGAATAATATCACCCAATTAGTTTTGGATTGAACCAGGGTTAAAAAAAGGAAATACATGGAGCCACCTCATTTTTCAAACATTTTTTAAGCGAATTTAAAATTCACAAAATGCTTCAAAAATTTTAGGTAATATTCAAATTGTTCCATAAAATATATAAAAAAAAATTCAGCGAAATGCATTCAGTAGTTTTTTAAATAAAAATTAAAATAATAATTACACCTCTTATATGAAGTGATCACGTGACCATGATATTAAAAAATCACGTGACCCACTTCAAAATGATATATGGCATCCATCTTGTCTCAAAATCGTGAGTTTTAAAGTTCTTTTTAATTCATATTGAGTGTTGTATCCGTCCTAAAACCACTTTATTTTTGTTTAAATTATGTGCATCTACATACTGAAACTACGCAATTACAATATATTTGAGTTTAAATGCTCATCCATATTTGATTATTTCTACAACGAAGCCTATTTTCCACCTATGTAAAATGTAATCAGCAAAATATGTAGAATTAATTGTATTAGAATTGATGTATTTCTTTAACACAAAATCATTTAGTTCATGGAGTCTCCGTAGCTGATATGAATGAAATATTCATTGATTTTATAAAGAGGAGGAAGATTTTTTTCGATGAAGTTTTGCGCATAGAGTTTAATTACTTGTAGCTCTATGGTCTTAATTTTTAAATAAAATAAATTATTATAGTATTGTGATGAATGACATGAATGGGAAATTATTTATGAATGAAATGCTGCTTTTATAGAGAGAGCCAGACGTGTTATTTTTTCTATGACGTCATTTGAATGAATTTCAGTTGTTTTCAATGAAGATTTCAAATATAATAAATTATCGTAGTATTATGATAATTCTAAAATTATTACCGAGGAATGTATCACATTTTAGAGATGTTTAAACCAGGCAATTTATATTTCAATGCCGTCATTTGAATGAAGTTCATTTTTTTCGATGAAGGTTTAAGTTTTCAAATATAATAAATTAATGTCAAATTAATGAATAAATTAATTTGTCATATAGTTTTGTCGTATAGTCTTAAGTATATGCAGAATCCACTTCGACAATAAGAGCTTGCAATTTCGTCCCAGTAGCTCAACGGTAGAACGTTGGCTGACCAATACGAAGATCCAGAGTGCGATTCCCGGTTGGGACATCAAGGTTCTTTATAATGACGACTGAATAAATCAACTCTATTGGTTAGTGCAAATATGTTTGAGGTCTGAAAGTAACCTCAGTATGATTAGCACGAATTCAGTGGAGTTTGGATACGGAGCGCTAATTTCAAATTAGGAAGATAATGACCACGCAGGAATCTAACCTGGAGGATTAAAATAGCATCAGGGGGCTAACTGAGATACAAATAGCAGGAGGTGTCCAGTCAGATTATCAGTTATCGCCAATCTGACAGAGGGTGGAGAATGCAGAGTC